>OMKI01004326.1:2175-14759 GCA_900302315.1 Phycis blennoides
TATCTGTTTCCAAGTAGGAACATTGCATACAATCCCCTCCTCACACACACACACACACACACACACACACACACACACACACACACACACACACACACACACACACACACACACACACACACACACACACACACACACACACACACACACACACACACAGAAATGTGTACATATGCAGACATCCATTAATTAGCTTTGTATGGTATCACAAAAAAACTTGTGTCCTCACCCCCTCCCCCCCGAATACACACACACACACACACACACACACACACACACACACACACACACACACACACACACACACACACACACACACACACACACAATATAACAATATTATGAATGAGCTTGTTTTATGGTACGTGGTATCATTTATAAAATGTGTATATGTGTATTTAAAGTATTTCTGTAGAATAGAGATAACATAATGTCTTAAACATTTTAATGTTACATTACATTATTATAATCGCATAAAAAGAAGTTAAACCTTAATGGTAAATGGAGGATCAACTTTATTCCAGTTAATCAAAACGAGTAAATACTAACTTTCAGACATTCACCGCTTGCGCAAACACTTGTTGAACATCGGCGATTGAAACAGCTTGGAGGACTCCGGTGACCAGAGTACAGTAAAGGGCAGGAGGGTCACTGGTGGCTCTATACCACCATCTAGTGGCTACATAGGATTTCCATTGTAACATATGCGAGATACCTGTTGGAGTTTGTAAAATAATGTCGTTGGAGGGACATCGAAATCATTAGCTCGATATTGTCTTAGATTTCGAGGTTTTGATTGATTGGAGCAATGAAATAACATGACATAAACTATTTAAGCCTGTAGCGTAACCTGCACACACACGGAGAGACGTTGGGAGTCGTTGGTGAGAAATGTATCCTCCCTTTTGTGTTTGCAATGTTCTTCTTTCCCGGAGAGAGGTGCTGATAGAGGTCATGAGACGTAGACACCTGCACACTGACGGACGCTTGAATGAACACTTGAATAAAAAAAAAACTTGCCAGATGACACAACGATTAAGATGTTAAAAATTCAGTGTAAATGGGCTGAGGCTTATCAATCCAAAAGCAGCAAGGCAAGGACATTTTCAAAGGTTTAAATATATATATATATAGGCCTCCATATAATCCCTTGAACAATTAGATTCCTACATTCAATGAGGCACTGTTTTGGACAACAAAACAAAACCCCTTAACGTTAGAGGCGATCATAATACTGTTGCCAGTGCAGATACTTTGTGTGCACTGGCTCTATGGAGGATACATAACCCAGCTGCCGACGATGTTTTGGATAAAACCGCAATTATTTAATTTAATTCATAAAGCTTTTGTCACTAAACTGCCTCTCTCACAATTGAAACTAACAACACTAGAGTCCCCCTAGTTTGTGGGGAATGTGAAGTCGGCATCACACCATGTTGAAGGTAAGGTGACGGCACCATTTGTGGAGGTAGCTGCCTGTTGGTCAGTTGGTTCTGACTATTACCACGATGCGTAGATTGTGCACACCTATGAATTGAATGCTGTTTGCAATGGTGGTACCACGATAAATGAGGCCTACATTAAGCATATTAAGACATTAAGTGAATTCATGTGTCCGCTAGAGTCCTAGCGTTAAGGTAAGGTGTGCTTGAAACTTGTTCTGGTGACTTGCTTACTGTATTAACAGCAATGAAGTGTTTCACCTTCTGACAAAACGAATACACCTTATACACATTAATACATGAATGCACTTATTGTAAGTCGCTCTGAACCAAAGCCTCCGCTAAATTCCCTAAATGTAAATGAAGTTCATAAAGTATAACGAACAGTGTATGTCCCTAACGTAATGCCCTAAATGTAAATGTAAGGTGTGCGCAGGTTACATTTGAACTGATTGCACCACAGGTGCTGCAACAGGTCACCAGCTACGCACTGTGCTTAGGCCCCCTTCCTGTCTCTCCCCACCGGGAGCTGTCCATAAGGCTGGGTCACTGGGACATAGCATTGCATGCTAGCAACCTGCCCGGCCAGCTGAGCATGTGTGCTGGGCTCCAAATGCCAGCCCCCTCTGAGCTCAGCTGTTAGTCAGTGTTAACAGAATGCAGCTGCACTGCCAACCTGCCTAGACCATATATGCTAGCATGCCAGTGGCTGTACAGACCAAATATGAGCCTACGATTGATGATAATGATAACATCAACTTATATACAAATTATATAAACCTTGTTTACATTGATACTAATCAATTTAAAGGCATATGTATACATTTTCCTTCTAGAGATTAAGATATATCGCCCTTCCTCTCTCTAATTGAAAGGTGTTAAGGTAGTTTGCATTTGCATTGCTATTGTAGGCACGAAGTATGATACTGAGGTCATGCCTCACTTTGTTATTAGTTACTTATTTAGTTGTCCTGCGTTCTTGCAGACATAGTGTATTGCAAATGAACTTGCTCTCTCCTGCCATGAAGTCAATCCTTAACTCTCTGCGATGATCACTCCCACTCACCTTTGTTTCCTTTTTCGTCACTGCACATGATATGAAAGTTTCCGTTAATCATGTACACCCACTGTCTCAGTGAAGATGTTCGGTAACCGCTACCTGAGTCTGTCCATGATCTGGAAGGCCCCATAGGAAGGAGGTGATGTTGACCGGCCAAGTCCATCAGCTCTTGAGGAAGCTCCCGAAGTGATCGAAGGACGGCTTCATGGAGCGTAATACAAACAGCTTAAACCCATACAACCTTTGAGAGCTCACTGGCTCCAGCTAAAGGCCGAAGCTCAGAGACTATCCAGCGCTATCGGATTGAAGGGCCACAGGCCCCAAAAAGACAAGCAACCACCTTGTCTCAGTTTATTCAACAAGTCAAAATCTTCCAAAAAGACATCGACCTTCAGAGATATTTCACTCAACGAGCCAAGGAACAAAACTTCAAGAGGGTGTGTCTCTTCTGTAAGAATGCATAGAAGTACTTATTACAGTGTCCAGATGTCGCCCGGCATTCACCAAGTGGTGGAGAAGTGGATAGCAGACGCCGAGTGTGTGGCAACACCAACCCGAGATTGACCCAAGATGTGTGACTTGTGAAGAATCTTTATGGAAATAAATGTTTGACTTCCTTGTTGTCATGCGTGACCTCACACAGCTGGTGTGTGCTCTGCCGCAGTGGACTGCAAGCTGCAGCAGCTGCACCATGGCAGCCAGGACGTCTGCCACTGCTCTTCCATTTGTCATAACATTTGGCTTTAATAACTTCACACACAACAAAGGCTAAATGCAACATCTGCGGTATCAAAATATAGGATGCTGGATCGACCTTATCAAACTTTATCAGGCACCAGAAAACGCACCCGAATAAGTCAGTCGCTTGGTAATGCAAAAGTTGCATTAGCTTGCTACCAGCTTTGTCGCTTAGGAAAGTGAACTTGATTAGATGGATGTTTGCTGAATATTTTGAAAAGATGAGCGAGAGTCTGTTTGCTTACTAGTGCACTTGCATAGTGTTGGCTTTGCCATGACCATAACAATGGTCGGATAACTTAATCATCCACATCCCCCTGCTACCCCTGTTGGCTAATGTTATACCAAGTGAAAGACCACAATATTAGTGTCGGCTACAGGCAGGTTACAGTGATTGACCACGCAATGTTACAGGCTTGTTAGGTTACCATTACACTGGTTTGAGAGGCTTGTGTTAAATGATTTGAAGATGATTATAATCTTATAATTCTTATCAGCCAGAGAATTGAGTCTGAACAAGCTTGTGGACATTGTGGCCTCATTTCTTCAAGCAACAGACCTTCCACAAGGGGGAAGTGGTGACTCAGTGCAGCTCTCCCTTGTGTACTCTCACTCAGGAGGCACCTCAACAGTGTGCTGAGTACACTTCATCACATGGTTGGTTTAGTGAAAACACTGCAGAACTCACACGCCATTTTCAAGGGATCTTTGCAAATGTCAGAATGGATGACCGAGCTCACCTCACAGTAGATATTCCATTTGGAGACATGGTCTCCATGATGTCTGCAGTACTAGACCCATCATACTCCCTCTTTTGGCTCGAGCAAGATGTCCTTGCACCAGAGGAAGACAAGAGTGAGGTGGAGGAGACGATAATGAATAAATGAATAAATACAGACTATTCCCAAACACGAGAGCAGTATATTACCATACATATATATGATCATAACTGAGAGCAGCAGACTCTAAAACTCCACGCCTTTTCTCTGACTACTGGAAGAAATGTACTACGAATGTAGACCATGGCTCGTCTGTCAAGGCTGAACTCAATTGCTTCATTAATGTGATGAAGAAGTGGACTGCCTGCATTTCTAGAAAACACATGCAAGGCTCTATATTGCCATGAGAGTACTTGCTGTTCTTTCCACCAGTGCCCCAGTGGAGAGGGTATTGAGTCACAGAGGCATTATAATACACACGAGGACAAGGACACTGAAATGTAACCAGTTGTTGCATTAAACCTTTCCAGGTCGTATGCCACTGGAGGACAAATAATGGACTTGATACCAAAACACAAACATGCCCTTTGGGCAAGTTGGCTGATGTTCACTTACCAATTTTGTTTTAGTTTTGTAAGAAAAGGACTCAAGTTAGCCATAACTCCAGTGATATTCCATCACTTTACATTCCATGAGCTTTACATTCATGCAACTACAAATTTTTGTCACACAAAGAAAGGTACAGTTTTACATACATATTCAGTATGTATATTCAGTATGAAATATACATACTGAATATTTCAGAAAATTTGGCAGCTACAGTGTGTAACATTTTATAGTATGATGTTTTGCACTAATATGAAAGAGGTTAATTATGACATCATTGACAGTGTGAGGTGTAACATTTTCTATGTTGTTCTTATGGCTGGCCCACTGAGCCTGCACACTAATGATTCACCCACAAGTGAGTCCTTTCTTCTTTAAGTAGGACCTCAGTACTTCATGTATACTGCAGTTGTATACATGGCTTATGTTGATTTGATATGATTTAATTGGGTCATGTTTTCTGTAAATACATACATACATACATACATACTTACATACATACATACATACATACATACATACACAATAAGTATACTTGCTGAGTTGTACTTTCAACAGTAGTGCCGTACCACAGAAACAATATTTGGATCACTGTTGACGGGTTAACACACAATGACGGGTGGATTGAGTGATTTGAAAAGAGTGAATGTGCACCTTTGTTTATATGGCCATTTTCAACTTTTTTCTTTTGTTGATGTTGTTGGAGCATGTCCCACCTCTTTGTAATAGACAAGGCTCAGTTTGAAAAGGGTTGCTCTAATGATGTATGCTTTCTATTTAAAATAATATATTATTGGCTTAAACAATATTCCAAACTTCAAATGATAAAGGAAAAATACAAAGTTATTAACTTTGCATTTTTTTTTTTTTTTCATATTGCACTTGTTGAATGTGATCATATACCTAATCAATACTGATGCTGTATGACTATAAAGGAGTGATGGCAGTACAGTACATGCTTTGAATTCCTTAGACATAGCTATGCAGTGTTCTAAGCAGACCAGATGGCATTCAGCAGATGATAGATTGCTCATTACAACCATAAGAGACTTGAGACTTGACTCAAGTCATTTTCAAGGTGCTAGCAAGCCAATACGATCCTCTTGGCAGTCCCCATTCCCTACACAACGGGGGCCAAGTTTCTCATCCAGGATCTGCTGGTGAACAAGAGGAGCTGGGACAACCCAAACCTGACATCCTCGAGGCCTGGTACAGCTGGTATAGGGAACTCCCTGAGCTGGCAAATCTCCCTACCATGATCCTACGCACCACTGGAGGTTGCCACAGAAGTCACAGACTACACTCTTCTGTGGTGGTCCTCTGAACAGGCACATGGGTCGGTTGCTTACCTCACAAGGAGGAGTGATGACATGTCCATGTCTCATTCGTTATGGCAAAATCAAGGGTGGGCCCAAAGCGCCAGCAGTGGATCTCCCGGTTAGAGATCTGTACAGTGTTCACAGGACCGGCTGTCATCCCTCGTTCATCCACAGCTCACCCTAAGCATCACCCAGGCCTTCATCTGGACTGACCCCACGAGAGTCCTACCCTGGCTGACATCTTAGTCCTGCAGTTTCAAGGTATTTGTTGGAACCAGAGTCTCTGAGATTCAGGATGTACCTGCACACCTGGCGTTATGGACTCAATGATGGAAACAATCCAGCTCACCCGCAGCAAGACCTTGGCTGAGCTGCTGTCACCAAAACGGTGGTCGTTATCACATGCAACACCTAATAAATTGTCATTGCTCCCATCTACAACGAGCAAGAAGATACTGCTGAGCTCAAGCAAAGTATATTCAGCAGTCCCACACAGACGAGTCTGGCACCTCAGAGCTGAACAGACCTTCACAGCTGAACAGACTTTGTCGAAGTCACCCAACAATTATCTCACAGGACGGCGTCTGACCCATCCCTACCTCAGCATGAACTTTGTCACATTGTAGTCGTCCTGCTGGTCATTTTTGTGTTAACTTTTTTGTATGTCAGAGTGTTGTCAGAGCCCACACATTGACAGAAAAATTGTGAAAATCGCATTTCATTGTAGTGCTGTGCACAACACATTGATTCGCTCTCTCTCACCAACCCTGACACTGGACCGTCTCTGAATAGCCACAATTCACGCTAGAATTATTCCAAAAAGAGAAAAGTGAACTCAGGTGCAAAAACACTTAAAAACAAGGCTTTGATTTAACTCAAAATAAACGTTACGTTCTTTTTCAAAAGATGAAAAACAAGCTTCATCAGGAAAACCGACAGTGTAAACAGGGTGAATACTCAGTGGAAAACTGAGAACTTAAATACACACTCAAATGAGTCAACAGGCACATTTACTGAACTGAAAATGACCGAAATCTACTGAACAGTGTCCCCTAATGACAGGACTCTCCCCTAATGACAAGACAATGCACACTCTAATTTAAAACAATCATGTGTGTCGCGGGAGGAAGACTTGTGGTCAGCTTTTCCCTGCAGAGTAGACGGTCTGCCGAATTCAATAATGAAAATCGATCCGGAGTTCACCAGGAATGCCAGAAATACAATAACTCAATCAAATACACGGTCTAAATCTCATCGAGTACTCTCTTTTTTTGGTGTGACAAAAGACTGATCATTTCAACCAATGTACACATATGGAAAGTCAGTTCAACCTGTATAATATACAGTCTATGTACAGTGTATACAACCACTGTGGATAAAACTGGTCTGATTTTAACAATGTTTCTAAGAGGAATTGTGATACTTTTTAAATGTTGATCAATAGAAAGCATAGGGTCAAACAATATACCAATATTGTTTCCAAAGGAACTTTTTTGGAGGTTTTGAGGAAGACCAAAGCTTAGGGTGCAATGCTTTGATTTTGAGTCTCCACAGAGAACAAATTGAGTGATCTTTGTGAGATAAGAACCAGAGAAGAGCAGAACCTTTGATGCCAACATAGTGTTCGAGATGATGAAGAAGAATGCTATGATCAATTGTGTCGAAGGCAGCAATGAGGTCAAGCATCACCAGCAGGGAACTTGCATTTTATGGTAATGAGAGGGTCGTTAACAACTCTGGAGGAGTTTCAGTGCAGTAGAAGGTCATAGACATAGACATAGACATAGAGAGACTTTATTAATCCCCGAAGGGAAATTGGGTCGCCGTAGCAGCCAGGGTTCAATACAAAAAATTACAATAAAATAAATACACAAATGCAGTGGAATTGTAAAAATACAATAGAATAGTGATCTGATATAATATCAATATGGAATTAAATATATATGATATATGATGTATGATATATGATATATAATATCAGTCCTATCCCAAGACTGAAAGGGTTCAAATAAGTCAGTTGTGATCAGGTGATTGATGGTTTGGTAAGATACAATTCTTCCCAGTACTTTAGAAAGGAAAGAAAGGTTAGCAGATTTCTGAAGATGAAAAGTCAGAGACATTTCTGGCTTTTGTAAGCAAAAAGTGGACAATAAAGTTGTGTTGAATTTGAATATCTAACATTATGTATCAATGTATATATTAATAAGTGCAGGGTGTGCATACATGCATAAGGATTGTATCCAGAAGATTCATTCCACTTATTTGCAATGGATTTGGAACACACACAATCATCATGCTGCTGCTTGTCCATGACCCATTGTGCTGTCAGTTGGCAACCTTATTGATAGTCAGCTGTCAGTATCCTTCTGTCCTATCTGAAAGTCATGCATAATACATTAGTAACTAGGATTACGTAGGCCCTTAGTTACCATGGAATTACTGAAACCACCATGAATAAATAAATAAATGCTAGAAAACAAATTCTCGGAATATTGAAAAGTTCCTTCCTCTTAATCTGTCAATAAACCTTAGGATGTGATTGCTCTTTACTACCATACAAGTTTGTGAACATAATAACATAAATGATATTAATTTAAAAGCAATAAACAACAGCAACACGCCTTTTGTCCAAGATAACATACAACATGACAACAAGGCAGGTAAGGATTAATTAGTTGACCCTAATTGTCATCTTTTTTCTAGAATTTCACATAAAATAAATACATATGAATGTAATAACATACACATGTTGGGATGCTATATACATATTTATAGATAACATAGAAAATACAATAAATATATATCAATTTATTTACACATTCAAATCAGATTCAGATAGCCTGTCAAGCACTTCCTGGAACTATCTGAAGATATCATATGTGATATGATTAACCCCCTTCCCTCCACGCTGTCACTTGTCTGCTGCTGTCATGTCCACTTAACCAAATACATACATAGGCGACTACAGGTAGTGCAGGCGACGGCGTGCAGGTCACGTTGGTTCTATTGACAGAAGTAACAGGGGATTACTGTGCCGACGTCGAAGTGCTTGGTCGCTTCTAACTTCACCCCTGTTTGGATCCTAAGGAATATACTGGGCCAAGCTACATGCTACCAAAGTAGCGCTGCGCGCAAGAGCGATTGGGTGCACACACAAAGGAGAGAGAGGTATGTATCAACTCGTCTAAGATCAGGGAAGAACATAGTTCAGTAGGGAAGAACGGTGGCGTTTTCCTTTAAAGCACTAACTATGAACTATGAATGTCCCGGCTAGGAATTTTACAACCCTACACACACACACACACACACACACACACACACACACACACACACACACACACACACACACACCTGTACATATAGGGTACTCAGGAGGATTCAAAAGCTAAGTAGAAGAAAGTAGAGGTTTTTTTTTACCTGGATTGAAAGTTGACATCAGAATCCTTGGGATCCCAGGGGTGCAGAGGAGCTCTGAAACCACCAGGTGCAAATCCATTCAAAGCTTTTAAAATGAACAGTGGAATTATATCTTATAATGTGATTCCAAAAAGGTACATACAGGGAACAAAATTATATATTTGAAAAAGTGTTTTTGGTACTCTACATTTACCACAATTCAACGGATTTAAAAATTCTAAACATTGTGGCAGTGATTTAGCAGCTGACCAACACTTGATTAAAGGGGAGTATTTGACAGACACTTTTCTGACCCTACTGTACACGCAGCATTTACGTGTTGAGTGTCGCCTGACGCTGACACTACAGATCTCTCTGTTAAACTAACGGTTTCGCTAACGTTCATATTGGAAGCCACAGGGTATGACTATCAACGAGCATGCAGGCTCATCTCTACTGCAGACAAATGCTAATATGTTGTTGGTTAGGTTAGGTTTAGCAATTTGTGCAAGTTTGGTTTCTTAGTAATTCGCAACATTTTGTTTGTGTGTGTGTGTGTGTGTGTGTGTGTGTGTGTGTGTGTGCAGTGGCGTAACTTTCGGTAAGCAGCTATTCCAGTCGCTCACGAGCCCCGGCCAATCACAGGGCCCGTCAATCTTTGGAGGGCTCCACCCACAACAATAATTTCATCTTCCCGCCCGGGCCCTTCGTCATAAAATCATAAGTCGTGCCGAGTCGCTCCTTGGCGTCCATTTGAGGCACGATACTGAATAAAAATGTGAATCTGGCCTTATATGACCTCCTCAGAATCTCACACACCTCTACTCCATGGTGTCCCTGGAAGCGTATTCATCCAAATTACACAAACATATTTGAATTAATATTGACAACATATTTTCTGGATCCGGTTTGGAGGGACCGCTGGCAAGTTGCTGCCGCGCCTCCACCGTGATTTGTTGGCAGTTGTTTTTGAACGGTTTGATCTATTTTAACTCGCTGCTTAGCCTGTCGGGTCTGGATCTTTGCGACAACATAACAGCAGTTCAACAGTCTGGTTTTATCTCTGTGTGTAGCCTTGTGGTTAATAGGCTACAACCTATTAGGTCCACATTCTACACTCCCACCTTTGCCAAACTGGATCTGTAGCCTCCACATCATCACCTGGACCTTCAACCTGCTGGACTACATTGGACTACTACTCCACCACCATGCACACTATCAAACTCCTCGGTTGAAATACTCTGCAAGGGAGCTGCTGTATCTCTGGTCCCACTTCAGGACCCCTCCAGCTCTGCTTGCCCATCGTGACATTCACAAACGACCAAGATATGTGCACCGTGGATCTGGTCGGGAACTTTCACTACACACAGCACGACAGCAACACAAACATTCACACTCTCTGGTCCACTGGGCCCCGCCACCCTCGCACTGCCACCCGTACTGTCAATCACAGTGTGGTTATCCACTCTGCCCAAGGCAGCCACCTATGCGCCACTTGACTGTTTAAAACTGGCTCTTTTTAATGTAAGATCTCTTACCAGTAAAGCCCTGCTGGTTTATGATCTTATCACGGACAGAAAGCTCGACTTTTTATGCCTCACTGAGACCTGGCAACAACCAAATAACTTCTCCCAGCTTAATGAAGCTGTCCCACCAGGCTATACCTACTTTAGTGAACCCCATGCTACCGGGAGCGGGGGTGGTCTCGCTGTGCTGTATCGTGAGAACATCGAAGTCAACGCTGTCACTGTCCCCCATCATTCCTCTTTTGAATGCTTAGTTGTAAAACTCACAGTTCCTAAACCTGTCATTATTGTTACCATCTGTTACCACAGACCACCAAAACCCTCTGCTGTTTTTCTCACTGAATTTTCATTGCTATTAACATCTGTATGTGCCATGTCCCATGATGTTATCCTGATGGGTGACTTTAACATCCACATTGATGACCCTTCCAGTGTTACTGCAAATGATTTCACCTCACTCCTTGACTGTCTTGGTGTCACACAACATGTTCAGTTCCCCATCTCTGACCACAAAGTTGTGCTGTTTGAGGTCTATGCCCCCCTATCCAAAGTGAAAGAGAAACGGACCATCTCCTTCAGAAACATTAAACGCATCAACCCCACCGATCTCACCACCCTCATCAACTCCCACCCCAGCCCACCCCCATCCTCCTCCCCTACTAACTTGGTGAGTCACTACAATGACTGTCTCTCCTCTTCCCGCCCTGGCCCCCCTGAAAACCCGCACTGTCTCCTTTGCCCACACTGCCCCCTGGTACACCGCTGACCTCCGTCAACTAAAAACCACTGGTTGCCGACTTGAACAAAAAGACTGGACTCTCAGAGCACACCCAAATCTATGCTGAACATTTACGCCACTACAAGACCACCCTCTCCGCTGCCAAATCCTCCTATTCCAACCTCATCAGTACTGGCAAAGCCATCCATCGAGTCCTGTTCTCAACAGTCAGCCACCTACTACAGCCTCAATATCTCCACTGATCAGTGCACTGCTTTTCTGCAATTCTTCATCACCAAAATCAACACCATCCACCACCAGCTGGCCTCGACTTGCACTCTCTCAGTGGACCCACCTTGGATGGTCTCCTCGGGCCAACCACTCATCAGCTCCCTCTCCAACTTTACCCCAGCAACGGAACATACCATCTCTGAGCTCATCCGAAAAGCCAAATCCACTACCTGTCAACTCGATCCCCTACCCACTACCCTTGTCAAAACCTGTCTCCCATCCATTTCCCCCTTGATCACAAAAATAATTAACTCCTCCCTCACTTCTGGAACTGTACCCCCCACTCTCAAATGGTGGCAATTACACCCACCCTCAAAAAACCTGGTGCCAACCCAACTGACCTGAACCAGTACAGGCCCATCTCCAACCTTCCCTTCATTTCTAAAACCCTTGAGACGGTGGTTGCTGCTCAACTTCAGTCTCACCTTGAATCAAACAACCTCCATGAACCCTTCCAATCTGGTTTCCGCCCTAAACACAGTACTGAAACAGCCTTGGTTAAAATCACCAACGACCTCCTCCGTGCAGCTGACTCTGGATTACTTACCATCCTCATCCTCCTCAACCTCACTGCTGCCTTTGACACCATATCCCACCTGCTGGGACTCCTGGGGCGTCTGGCTGACATTGGGATCACTGGCATGGTACTTGCTTGGTTCTCATCTTACCTCACCGACAGACAACAGTATGCCCAACTGAAGAACCACAAGTCAAGGTACTCGGCTGTTCCACTGGGTGTCCCCCAGGGGTCAGTACTGGGTCCTCTCCT
>OMKI01004349.1:18782-46977 GCA_900302315.1 Phycis blennoides
AAAAAAGAGGGGGGGGGGGGGGGGGGGGGGGGGGGGGGGGGTCCATAAACGATGAGTGTGCGCGGGTTCCTGCGGCGTCCCATTTCCATCACTTTATGAGGTATGAGGGACGCTAAAGTCGACACAGTGGCACCCACTGGGAGCACTGGGAGGCGGTAACAACCAGAGGGAGGCTCTTCCCCGGTCCTCAGAGGCGCGGGGGGCGGGGCGGCGGCGGCAGGTGGGGGGGGGGGGGTTGGTTGGCAACAGCCTGCCTGACTCAACAGCAGCTAGCTGGGTCACAGAGCGAGGCGGGGGGTACCAACCTGCCCGGCTGCCTTAATGAGCGTCATAATGAAGGTAAATATGTACGCCTGGCTGTTCTGCGCAGGGCTGGGTGGGGGCTGTACGTGTGTGTGTGTGTGTGTGTGTGTGTGTGTGTGCTGGTAGATTGTGGACAGCTATGCAATAAAGGGAGCGACCTGGGAACGGTGTCATTTGCTGAACCTGCAAAACTGCTGACCCGGGAACAGCTGACTTGGCTTCCCCTTTTTTTTTTTTTTCCTTTCGTGGCCGGTGGTACAATAATGAACCGAGCATTAAAATGAATGAATGCAGTACTAAGCATTAACTAAGCCTTAACGAACAGTTTGGTAATGGTTTAGTAATCATTTACTTATGTGGTCATGTTTACGAATGATTTTAACTAAGCTAATGGTGTTCATGTTAACTAAGGTAATGCTGTTCATGTTAACTAAGGTAATGCTGTTCATGTTAACTAAGGTAATTGTGTTCATGTTAACTAAAGTAAAAATGTATACATTATTTAATCACCATGTCAACTAAGTTACCTTAGTTAACATGAACACCCTTAATAAATAATTGCTACACCATTAGTTAACCAACTGTTAGTTAATGCAGTTTAATGCACTATTACTGCATTATTGTACCCCTATTGTAAAGTATTGCCAATGACTCAATAAGGAGGATGCAGGTTGGTTAGTCAGTTAGTTTGCTAGTGGGACACTTGCCTCTGGACAAGCATTCCATCCTCTCATCAGCAGCGCAGAGATGGGCTTAGGAATGGAGTAGCCAATAGGAGGACGGATCAGATGGTAGGCCATGTCTGCAGCCGCGGCCGCTGTGGGGGAGGGGACAGTAATGGTGGCGTCTAAACTGCAATCATACATGACTACAATCACACGTGATTACAATTATACATGATTACAAACATACATCATTACCAACATACATGATTACAAACCATCATATGCAATTATGTGTTCATGCCTCAGTACATTTAATAACTTAGCTGTATCTCGTCCAGCCATCTAGAAACACACGCTTATGTTTGAAGTCTTGTTATTACAATATAACATAACGATGATCAGAATCATCCTGTGGTTATCATGAGGAGGAGGACTGAGGAGGATGTAGGTGTGAGGAGGAGTGAGGAGGAGTGAGGGGGGGGGGGGTGAGAAGGAGGTGTGAGGAGGTACCGGGCTTCAGGTGGGCAAAGGGCACCTCCCCGGTCAGAAGCTCCCAGAGACACAGGGCGTAGCTGAACATGTCTGCCTTCACCGTGTAGCGCGTACACTGGGTGAACACCTCTGGAGCCATCCACCGCAGGTTCTATATCACACACACACACACACACACACACACACACACACACACACACACACACACACACACACACACACACACACACACACACACACCCATATTCATGTACACATTATTTGTACTTACATAATACCGATTTGCATTTTAAATGTTATTTATATGCAGCATGCAGCGTTCAAGTGTCCGAGACAAATTCCCTTCACGGCGATAAAGTCCGTCTTATCTACCTTACCCTACATGCATGAACACACACACACACGATTAAATGTATATTTCAGTGGCTTGGTAGTTAGACGGGGGTTAAAGCACACACTGACAGCCAGGTCCAATTACAGCCGTAAAGCATGGCACTCCCTTTGGTTCTTCAGAACAGCCCGTCCCCCTGGGGAGGTAGCACACTTAACACCACCCAGTAGGCCAAGCACTCTGGGTGCTGCTGCTGCTGAGTCAGCCCATCCACGCACAACCTGCCCACACGCAGCTTTATTCCTGGTGGAGGCAGCCGGGGGCCCGGGCTTATTGCGGTATCTCTTGGAGAATGATCATGGGACGTACATCCCTTAGACAGACGCCACACTCTGAACGTGTTTACACGAAGCACTTTCTTATCTTTGGCAAAAAAAAGTTAATTAAAATGACAAAAATGTGTAGTATACTTTTCCCGTCTGGGATTAATAAAATTCATCTTGTATGTCCAAACTAACGGATTCATAAAATAAAAAAAGCGCTGAGTTAAGCGAGTGCACACAGTAAAGCAACATGGCGTTGTGACATCACAACCTTTACACGCTCAGAGGTTAGAGGAACGATGCTAAAGGCAACGCGAAACCGTGACCACCGACCCCTGGCTGCTTGGTCATGTTGTCCTGCGCCACGGACAGCAGAAACCTGGACTCTGCGGGAGAAGGGACACATTCCTCAGTCACAGGTCAGGAACTCAGTCCTCAGACCGGCGCGTCCTCACAGTCAGAGGTACGGGGAGAGGCTTGCTGTCGCTCTCACCTCCGAAGTCGGCCACCACGGCGTGGCCGTCCTCATACAGCAGGATATTGTGGCTGAGGGAGACACACACAGTGGGCACACAGCATTAGCGTTTGCGTGGGATGTTCGATCCCCACAGCCAGGGCCCACTAAGGGCGTCGGCGTCTACCTGTTGAGGTCCCGGTGTATGATTGGCTGGGTGAGGTTGTGCAGGTACTCCATGCCCTTGGCCACGTCGATGGCGATCACCAGCTTGGACTGCAGGTCAATCAGCCTGCGTGGTGGAGACATCATTAAAGCAGGCCACCACTTAGCCCTGGAGCAGATCAATGGGCCCTGCCAATCAGGCTCACTGACCCACACACACGCAGACGCGCACACACACTAACAGATCACACACATATAGACACAACATACACACACAGAGATAACGCATGCATGCACAGACACACACACACGCACACACACATAAACAGATTACACACTTCACGCAGATCAATGGAGGCAGTCTATCTTAGAAAGCACCTGAGCTTGGAGTTTGCTGGAACACTTTATCTGGATCAATGATGGGGGGCCGAGAGAGAGATAAGAGAGAGAGAGCGTGTGTGTGTGTGTGTGTGTGTGTGTGTGTGTGTGTGCACGAGAGAGAGACTATACAGAGAAGGACAGTAATTAGAGCTGGAGACATGTGTCGCTATGTTGTGTAAACAGACGCCTGTGGGTTCCTAAGGTACTGGTTCCCCGGACTGATTGCTCAATTACAGCTCCATGGTGGCCATTACAATAGAATCCATTTTCAACAATTACATAATTTGTGGTATAGTTAAGCATTTTTCGATGCCAGCGGAAGCACAAGAAAATTGAGTCATTGAGTCAATGACCGAATTACTGTAGGTGTAGAGAATTTTAAATATAAATGCATGTGTTACTATGTCTCCTGATACTCCCTATACATACACAGGTCAATTAGGATCTGTCAGTCATCATGGCGGGGACTAGGACCTACAGGGAAGCAGCATTTAGTGTCTCTGAGTTTGGCTTGGCTTCCTCATAATTCCTCTTGGTTGTTTAATCCTCTCAAATGTATCTCTGCGATTACAATTCTGATTATGACGATGACTTACTGTTGTTTCTTAATTTTGTGTCATTCCCCTCACTAAGTCAGGTCAATATCTCTCCATCCCCTCTCCCCCCCCCCCCCATAGTTTTCCTCACCTCTTCTGCTCATGGAGGAGGGAAAACAGGGACCCGCCGGACACATACTGGGTGACGATGGCGAACTGGCTGGGGTCATCCAGGCACGCCCCCACGAACTGGATGACGCACGGGTGGTTGAGGCGACACAGGATGGACACCTCGCGGCAGAACATGTCCACGTCCGACTTGGAGCAGTACGTGTTGGCCCGGTAGCTGAGTGGGAGGGAGCAGGTTTACACTGTCGAGGGGAAGTCTCACAAATCAGACTTTAGATTCGTCTGACGGCATATTTGTTTCGACCAATCATGTTGCTGGAGGCGGGATCTGCAAGTGCGTGATTGGCTAACGCAAACTCAGCACACAAAAATGTGTATAAAGTCCTGTCCAAAAAATACCGTTTTATGGCGACAACTTTGCTCCTGCATTTCCCCTTGTAGACCTTGCCGAAGGAGCCTGGTGGGAGACAGATTTGATGTGAGACGGTGGACTAAAGCCTCATTTCCGTTCGCTGCCAAACAGCAAAGACATAGCTGTACAACATCATTTGAAGATAAAACAGCAAAGACATAGCTGTACAGCATCATTTGAAGATAAAACAGCAAAGACATAGCTGTACAGTATCATTTGAACATAATATCACTTGAACCTGAACCGATGATTTCGTTGAACTCCAGATCTGAGAGCTGCAGGTGGAAATGAGAGGGCAGGCTGGCCCTGAGCAGAAGAACATCAGCCTTCTCTACAGGGACGGACAAAACATTCAGAATCAACTTAGCATGTTGTTAGGGCCTCAGGAAAATAGGATGATGCTATAATTCCTTATTAATTGTTAATCATCGGCAGAAGTTTGTTAAGCCATTTAAATCAGCGTCAGGAGATTCTTAATGCAAAATAGTGTTTGTTTAAGATTCACATGCTTGCTCACTTCATTACTAGACATATTAGATGCATTATTCATTTCCCAGAGTAACAAAATGTCCAAAGTGTGGCTCACACACCGTTCTCACAGTGACGTTTGTGCGAAACGTGTACAACCTGAAGTTCAGCACATCCGCCTCATGTCAGTCACTCTAAAGAAAGCACCTACACAGGGTCGTCTGGGGTCATTCACACGTGACACGCTGCTCTTTGAGGTCCCCGGTGTGGCCACCTCGTGGCCTGTTACCTGCAGCTGTGTTCACTCTCTCTCTCACATCCTAAACCATCTTCAGTATCGGTCTTCTATTTTATGGCCTTTTGGCCCTAAATGTCCCCCACACAACCTACGAAGTTCAGCGCACGGTGTGTGTGCAATCTGAGGAAATCTCGTGAAATCGGACTCGTTCACTTTGTCTCCCGGGTGGGACGCCGGGGGTCCGGGGCCACTACCTTTAGTCATGCTCTTGATCTTTCCCAGAGGGGACGGGACGGACACGTAGGAGCCATCTGAATGGAGAAGACACGAAGACATGATCGACACACTCTTGATTGAACCCTTTAGTCCCCTCTGCTAGCTGTGTTATGGGGGTCACTCACCCCCTCCTGGCTGGGAGTACTCATTACAAGGGGAGTCGTCCGGGCGCTTGTAATGCTTCAGCAGGGTCACAATGGCGTCGTGACCTGTCCCCCAAAAAACACAAACCACACAGCAGTGAGAAGGCCGCCCCCTGAGAGGTCAAACCCCCCCCCATCATCCCACCAGCAGACCTTTCTCATAGGCCCACATCAGACAGGTCTGCTCCTCCTTCTCCCCGCTGGACCGCGTGGGGTCGCAGGCCACCAGGTTCATGTCGGCCCCGCTGTCCAACAGGAACTGCACCACGCGGATGTGGCCATGGAAGCAGGCGCTGTGCAGGGCTGGACGGGGCACGGCAGAGAGGGAGCTCATCACAGAGCCCACGGACGAAGAGGCGAAGGAGCACCAGCATTCTGAAGTACTGAGCTACGCGTTGGCGTAGCAACCGCGTCATTGTCCTTTTAGAGTGAACTGTCAAATAAATAAACTAAACTAAAGTGATGACTTGATTATGTCCGCCTATGCCCTTGACTAGGTTTCCGTCAGTGTTATCTATCTCGCACGAGGGTGTCTATAGGGAGACAGCAGACATTACTGGTGGAGGCCAGAACCATGCATGTGGGGAGTCAAACACCCTTGCCACCACAGTATCCTGCCCGTTACGGGGAGATCCGGCGCAGTACTGGCTAGACTTACCTGTGTGTCCATCCCTGCCTTGGTGGTTGATGCTCACACTGCTGTTATTCAACAGGAACTTCACCATCTCCAGGTTTTTACCATAGGTGCAAGCACTGTCAACATCACACACACACACACTCTCGTGACTTTACAGCTTGGAAAGTAACGCACGTACAGTGTTTTTATTCATTGCAAAGATGATGCGAATAACAGAATGAAATGAAACAGAGGACCAGCATACCTGTGGAATGCAGTCTCACTGAAGATGTTTTCCTTCGTCAGGCTCTCTGTTCCAGAGACCTGGATGATCTCCTTCACAACCTCAAACTTCCCATTGTAGCAGGCTCTGTTGAAACACAAACACCGTCACCACACACACCCGTGCGCCACGCAGTCAGCCGACAGAGCGCGGGCACCCAGCGGAGGGGCCACCTACAGGTGCAGCGGCGTGTCTCCGTAGATGTTCACCGAGTGCGGCTGAGCGTCAAAGTTGCCGGTCAGCAGGAAGCGGACGACCTCGTGGTGGCCGAAGCGGGAACACAGGTGGAGAGGGACGTGGTCTTCGTTGTCCAGAACGTTCACTGGGAAAAACACAGAGAAACTGATAGGTTTACTCATAGGTAAATGTGCCACAATGGTCTACGAATACGTTGATTTATACATTTACACAGATGAAAAACACTTAATAATAATAATAAATTCAACTATGTTTGCCGGTTCAGGGAAAAAAAAATGCATTTGGAAAGATTTACATTGCATTAAATCTTGCAAACGTGATGTATGCACTGCAGAGGTACACATGTTCAGTTCACGTGAACTGAACTGAATTTGTCGACGGCCATTCGCTGACATCAGGCTGGTGTGATTGGTCAGGGATGGGGTGTGGACATCCACGATGGGGTCCAGGACTCACCGTCTGTCTTGCTGCCCTCCCCCATCAGCAGTTTGACGAGGCCCAGGTAGCCTTTGGCTGCAGCCAGGTGTAGGGGTCGGTCGCCCACCTCCGCACTCACGTTGGGGTCCGCCCCGAACTTCAAGAGCAGCCGGGCCACCTGGGCCCGGGGGGAGAACACAAACACGGATGGATGACAATGAAAAGGAATATACATGTATATATATATATATTATTTTTATATTATTATATTATATTTTTATATTATTTTTATATATTTTTTTTTTCACTATTTTTTTTTTGGTGTGTTTAACATGAATACATAAATGTATAATATTAATTCCTTTTTTTCCATGTAGTATACTTTTCTCGTAATCTTCCTTTGTAGGGTTGACCCAACAAAGGCTACTTTCTAAACGTGTGAACTTTTGGGGTCCACTTTGGGTCATTTCCCTCACGACCCTGGTGGGGTCAGGGCAGTGGGGTCAGCAGGCTGGTGATGACCTGCTCGTGGCCGTAGTAGGCGGCGATGTGCAGCGGGGTGAAGAACACAGCGTCCTGGACGTTGACGTTAGCTCCATGCTGTAGTAAAATATCCACCGCCTAGAACCAGAGTGAACAACAGTGAAAACACGAGAGTGGTTTACTGAAAGCATCATGGGCCCCTCCCGACCGAGGACCACAGGCTGTGTTGTTGCTGTTGTTGTTGTTGTTGTTTACCTCATGGTGCCCCGCTACCGTGGCGATGTGGAGGGCCGTGAGAGCCCCGTAGCCCACCTGCTGGACATCCGACCCCCCGTGGAGCAGCGCCGTCACCAGCTCCGCGCTGTCCTTTGGAGACGAGGAGACAACGTGTACTTGTTTACCTGCTGTTACCCACGCCAACTCTCACCAATGTACCTCCAAATCACCTTCTCTCTTCAGTCAGTTCAGTCAAGTTCACATCCCGTGTTCCTTGTTCCTTTTCATTCAAACAGTATTCATCATTTAAGAGTTCTATATTCTGTGGTAAACTCTTTATAACAAGTCAACCCCAGCAAACATATGGAACATAAAATGCAGTCGAGTGAAGAGTGGCGTTTGTGTGTCTTGCACTCCACCATGTGGTAAACTCGGGTTAAGCAGTGATCTGATGACACATCTCTCCACTGGCTCTCATGGAGGGGATAACACACCAGTAAAGGTCCGTGGGATACATCCCAGGAGGATAGAAAGTCATGTCAGGAGAGCAGATCTGCTGTGTTCTACCTTATAGGCGGCGAGGTGGAGCGCTGTGAATCCATTCCTCGTGAGTCTGGACGGACGCAAGCCTTTCAGCATCAGAGTCCGAATGTGAGCCTTGCTCCCTGGACATAAACAAACGCGGGTGGGTGTTGTACTGAATCACTTTCTGGTGCCTCTAGTCTGTTAGTATGCTGTATAGAATATCAGGAATGATGATTCTGATCTCATTCTGCACATGAGATCTCATAGACTGTATTGGCCAATAGGCATGTTTGGTGGCAAGCCTTATTCGTGCATTGTATGCTAATACAATACCTTACTAAGTTTTAACAAGGAAGCCCCAATGACCTGTCCGAAGCACTTTGCAAGGGAGATCACTATTGGGAGTAGGGTTTGTTCATTGCAACGTCACATCGCAATTCAGTTTGGAAGCATAGAAGCACAACATAGTAATTAATCATGAAATGAATTGTCATTATGGAAAGACATTGTTTTGTTTGAAACTGCCAAGCGTTTCTCATGTGAGATGTGGCACAACAGAGTTTTCATTAGCCTAATACAGTATATTCACATTGATTTAGGATTTTACAGGATTTTACAACTCTCTAATCCAGTACAAATCGTGGAATATTGCCAAAGAAATAAAGAATCCCATGATGCATTGTGATGTACAATAGGTAGTCATGAGAAGGATGTGTTATACCTTTTGCCCAGAGGTGTTGTTGCAGGAAACACACAGGTGTCGATCATAACAACTCATTAGAGTCCTGCTCTTTTTTTAATGAACCAGGCCATTAGTTAGTAGGATAAACTCCCCTTGACCATGGACCTCTCTTCAGAGAGCTGTCATTGTAGGCCACATAAGTAGGCCCTAACATTAACATTGGATTGGGAGCCATGCGTGTCATTTATGTTGTGTCAAAGCACCAGCAATGGTCAATGTGTGTTATGAGCATTAGTGTAGTCTGCTACCATGCATGTTATCACTAGTGTAGTCTACTATGTGTTATCTTCACTGGTGTAAACTACAACAACTATGTGTGTTGTCACTAGTGTAGTCTACTACCCGCCATGGTACGAGAGTAAACAGACCCATAATTACTGTCATGAGCGATACCTGCTTGTCCAACAAGAACGCCTCAGTGAAAGGTCGTGTTGACATTACAGCTACTCCTCACGCAATACGAGGAGGTAAATACAACCGATGTAGTCGGTATCATGAAGGGTGTAACATGGAGAGAGAGAGAGAGGGAGAGGGAGAGGGAGAGGGAGAGGGAGGGAGAGAGAGAGAGAGAGAGAGAGAGAGAGAGAGAGAGTGTGTGTGTGTCCCGGGGGGAAGGAGTCGTCTCCGCGGCGTAACGCTTCGGGTGAGGGAGTTATAAATAGACCTCCGTGAAGCGAGCATACCTCCGCACACGCAGCACAGATGCAACAGCGAGAGGCCTTCCTCTGTTCTGTAGCTGACGTTCACCTTCTGGAACGCCTCGTCGGAGCTGCGGCACAGGAGACACCGCGGCCATTCATCTCCCGTGTTTTTTTCATATTTTTGATAGGCAAAATTCCCCCCCCCAAAATACGAATTCCTTGGAACATGTTAGTTCTGTAAAAACAGGTAAGATAGATCGATGTTTTTGCGAGCGCTAATGAGTTCCCTCTCACCCGAAGGCGTACTTGAGCTCCGCCAGCTCGGCGTCCTTGATGTGCCAGTCGTCCTGCAGCTTGTCCAGCAGCACCATGTAGGACTCGCACACCTTCTTCTTCCACTCATCTTCACAGCAACACCACCACAGGAGTGAACCGGGGTGGTCCCCGTGCACCGGGGGGGGACCCTACTTAATTCATCACATTCTTGGGTGGTCCAACTCAATCAGAATATCAGTCTATGTTTAAAGAAATATATTCATGTATTCTAAAAGTAAAAAAAAATTACTACAGTCCCACTTTATGTAAAGGGAATGTAAAGCATCGCTACATCTTTCTCAAACTGTCTGCATGGACACCCGAAAGCAGGCCCCCTCCTTGACCCGACCCCCCCCCCCCCCCCCCCATGGTGAAGCTACAGAGACATTACCTGTACACGTCTGGGTCGGTCTTGACTTGTAGTTTCCCATTGACAGGGTGCGTTTCTCCCAGGGAGTCGGTCTAGTGCTGTGCCGAGGTGAGCCAGAGCAAAAGCAGTAACACAATCCCACTCTCTAACACAATTGCTATTGGGCCAGATAAAAGGGATCACAGTTTGGGCTAAAAATAACCATCTTTTGAGTGGCATGCCACACAACAACAACTGCCCGCCCGTTTGAAACGGTGCCCGCGTGTCCGTGTACCAGAGCCACACCACATATTTGTATTATTATGTCATACATACTCGCATATACCTCACGGTAAGCAGAAAGTAAAGTCGCTTCGTCATTGTTGTTTATTAATTGTAACAATGACAAATACAAAAATAGTACAATGTCCACAAAAAATATATATAAAAAAGAGAAGATCAGGTTCAATGTAGCGTACAGATGAAAACACAGAGAGGGGTAAAGATAATCATGGTTATGGTGTTTGAATACCAGGCGAAAGATTGGGTTTGAGTCCTATTGCATGCCTGTAGGCATCCTTCAGCAAGATGCATAACCCCCAGCTGCTGCTTCATGATACGGTGAAGCAGCGTGTCTGTTAAATGACCTGACCATCAACATGAAGGCCACACTCATCGGATCTGTGGAGCAGCTGTTTGCATTTATGCATTTTGCATCCTCTGGATACAAATAAATGACTTCATCCTATGAGTGTTTCTTCTTCATTCATAATGATCAAGTCATTGAAAATATTACCAACATTGTAGAGATTGTAGAGAGTAAAAGTATGGAAGAAAATAAAACATGGAATTTAGAAATAGACTCCATCTTAATCCATCTACACCTTAGTCTATTTTGCATCGTGTATGGGTGAGCGTAAATACATTCTGTCCATCAGCTGATCTCCCATCATCAGCATCTCTTCTGCATAATGTCCTTGTACAGCTCCTGGCGAAACGTCAGCATCTCCCTGAGGTTTTTCTGCCGTAGCGCCTCCTGCATGGACATGAGCTCCGTGGGGCTGGGCAGGCTGGGCGTGGAGCCCCGCAGGACCGCCTGCAGCAGGTCCAAAGTCGTGGAGAAGGAGCTCTGGAGGTCAGCGCACACAGGGAACAAGCAGGCGTTCCACAAACTACAATCCCCAGAGAACCTCAGGACTGCGTCACCCATCCCCCAGCGCGGGAGGCACTTCGACAGGCTCTCCCCCAAAAACATCAGCTCCTCCATGTACGCCGGGGACTGCACGCTCTGCTTCAGGTTGTCATGGATACCGAAGCAGACGGTGACGAACCTGGTCTGGGCCTCGCCCTGGTGGGGGTTGACAGTCACACACAGTGAGTGCATGAAGACCTCATCGGGCACGGAGAGGTCCTGGTTCACCCAGCAGCCACTGAGGATGGAGCCCGTTCCTACGGTTACCCCCGCCTCCAGTCGGCAGTACTCCAGCACGGTCCCGTGGGCCACGGAAGAACCGGGCTCCACGGTACTGTGCATCACGCAGGACACGCCGGTGCTCTCGGGAGCCCCAGCGCCGTGATGGGCGCTGAAGGCGGAGGAGACCAGGCCCAGCTCGCTCCTCAGCGCCGGGTCCCGGGTGAGGTGGAACAGGTACTCGTCGGTGGAGCCGAGGTGATAGAACTTGGAGTCGTTGAGGAGGATGACGTTCAGGACGGTTCCGCGGAGGCGACGGAAGATCTTCTGGCGCACCTCCACCAGGCTCTCCTCGCGCGCGTGGACGTTGGCGCCGTCCCGCGTGTGCGCGTCGGTGGCCCCGGGGCCGAGAGCCTGGAGGAAGTCCCCGTAGGCGTCCACCTCGCACCGTAGCGGCGCCACCTCCTCCAGCAGGGAGAGGAGCAGCAGCGCCGTGGCGTGGCACACGTAGAATGTGCTGTCCGTGTAGACGAAGGCGCCGTCCGCCAAAGGCACGCGGTCGCCGCGCTTTTCGCAAACGGCGCCCGCGTCTCGCATCGTGGCGACGCTGGGCTTGTGCAGGAAGCGCAGGCAGGACGCGTACTCGATCGCCTCACCGCCGCGCTTGTCGTTGCCCTCCAGGACAAAGACCCCGTGGGTCGTGCCGATGGAGAGCGGGGAAGGATGGGCCAGAGCGGTGAAGCCCGGCCTGTCGAACCTCACGCTCTGGTCCTCTGCCACGCTGTAGAGCTCTATGTCGTCCGCGCAGGTCACCAGGACGCCCGGGCGCATCCGAGGGGGGAAGTCTACGTACATGGCCAGCTTGAGCTCCAGCATCTGGTAAAGAGGCTCACACAGGGGCAGGGCGGCGAAGATCTTCCCCAGAGCGCTGGCGTTTGGCAACCGCTGGCTGTACCCTCCTGGGACAAGGAGCGGGGTTTAAGAAAATGGCCGCGGGGGATATTCGCGGGGTTATCCAAATGCCAAATGACACTGAGCGAACCGTAATCAGGGTTTGTCTGATTACAAACAACCTGTGCCTTGGAATACATTTGCATTTAATTTGAGATTATGATTCAAGATCTGCTTTTCTTCTTATTTATGTCAGTGTTTTTAAGCACCAGCAGCATGACATTGTTGCTGGTGACACATGTTTTCCTTTTGACTTTTGTTGACTTACAAAACTTAAAATTACGGAAGAAAATAGCATTATACTACAAACACAATGAAACTCTGTGATATATTGTTTTGACAAGAGGAATGAGTAATGTGACTAACAAACTTTGCCTTAATTTTTCAAACCTGCATGGATCAGGATAACCCTGAGTTTGCCAAGGCTCTTCCCATAGATGCTGTCCAGCCGTTGCAATACATAAAGGGTTGAGCCTCCATTCCCTTAAAAGCAAAAACACATTACTTGTACACAGTGGCATTCAGTGAAAGTAAGCTACAGTACAGGGAGACAGTTCAAGGACACAACGGAGACTGTCCAGGACTCACCTATTTTGGCACCAGGTGGGTCTGAGAACACTTTATATTCGACCCCCAGAGGAAGCTCTTTTCTGGCGACTTTTTCTGTGATCTGAAGTTCGTACGCGATCCTCTGGCTGTCATCGACAGCGGTCACAATCACCAGGTCCCAAAACTCACCAGGTCGCACCTCTTTACCTATATTTCAAAAATAAAGCCGGTTGTAATACGTTCACCAAAAACTCTGCTCAAACCAGGAACCATCTAACACCACTCGCTTATCATCAATCTTACCGCGCAACGTGTTGAATTTCCGTAGCTTCGCTCGCGTTGCATATTGTAATGTCTTGCCCTGTTCATTCATTTTAGTAAATGATATGAAATACGTGTTATACACTTTGGGAAAAACTGTTTACATTCACCATAGAGCTCTGCATCCGGGTGTGGTCACGTGGTTCAGTGGTGACAGCGCGTCTCAGGTTGGTGCACACAGGGCGCCCAGGACGCACCTACTGCACCCAAACGCGTACATTTTATGAATAAACTATGCACACGCTGAACTATCTGCTTTTTATTGTATCTTTATGAACAATCAGGTAGCAACATCTCAATCAACTCGTCTTTTTGGGGATATATATGTTTTTGGTTATTGTATAATGTTGGTTTTATATATAGGCTACTGTAGGCCTATATGGATAGTAGTTATACAGTATAAGTATACATATAATAATAATCCATGACGGTAGTACAACATTGCATGATACCAAATCGAGGGTGCCGTGTGATGTGTCGCCATGGCAACACCAAAACCACACGCCCGATCACTCAGTCACGCAAGGTGCAGAGTTTTTTTTTTCTTTACTTATTATCATCATTCGGGAACATGGATGTGGTCCAGAAATCGCTCCTGTCGTGTTCTGAGTCCCTGGTAATGGGCCATGGGCACGGGATCAACGGCAGAGGGGCAGCTGCTGGTCCTCTGGACATTTTGATGGCCAGCCTGGGCCGCTTGCTCCTGAAGGACGTGAATGACTTGGGATTATTTAAATCACTGAGAATCTGCTCTTTGCCTGACAACTTTATTACAACAATAGATGCTCTTGCAGAATGTGTACATTTGGTGAAATTGGACCTCAAAGGAAACCAGGTCAGTTCATTTAGCAATGTTTGCCATGGGCCTGTTGTTACAGAACATCTAAAATATGTATTTGTACATTTAAATGGTAAAATACAAAATGTATCTCAAGTCAAGTCAATTGAGTTAGTAAAGCCCTCAATCACAGCTCCAGTCTCAAATGGCAATACAAGTCCCATTGTCCAACACCCCTAAGGCCATAGTATCTATATACTTACACTCTCTGTTAGGGCATATCTCTATACTTGTAACTCTTATAGCTCATAATAACACACACACACACACTGTTTCTCCTCCCAGATTGTCCAACTCCCAGACGCACCGTTTTGGGGAACGCTGGGACAGCTGCAGCTTCTTAATCTCCATGACAACCACATGGAGACAATACAGAGCATCCAGGGATTGGCTGGGTGCCCAACCCTCACTGGACTGACCCTCCACGACACCCCATTCAGCCTGAAGGGGGGCTACCGATGCACCGTGGTCTACAGCATAGGGTCCCTGAGGGCCCTGGACCGCCACGTGATCTCAGACCAGGAGCTGGCCAGCCTCCATTTCCCGCCCAAGTTCCGAGCCTTCAGCCCAAACCTTTTAGTGACGCTCACTGGTCCATCAGTTCCGCTGGTTTGTCTTATTAACATATACATTCATACATTCATACATACATTCATACATACATGCATACATTCATACATACATGCATGCATACATTCATGCATACATTCATGCATACATTCATACATACATCCATACATTTACATTAACAATCTTCTGACAAATGTACTTATTGTAAGTTGCTTTGGATAAAAGTGTCTAAGTGGATACAAATAATCTGTACACAAGTGCTAAATGCCCTAAATGTAAATGTAAATGTATTTTCCTTTAAAAGCTAATGGTGGGAATAATGACAACTGGGACTTGATTTGTTACCAAGTAGGAACATGTACTAAGAGATGTTTTGAATGCTCTGATTTAAACCAAACGCCTCAGACAATGATATAATCTGCATGATATGTGAACTGTGTTTTTACATGCAGGACCAATATCAGAGCGAAATTAAGTCAGTTCAGAAAATCCTATCCAAGATTCACAGGATTCAGGCAACGTACTCCCCCGTTCTCATCATCCAACGATGGATTAGAGGTCACCTGACCAGAAAAAGGCTTGGGTGAGTTTAGAATGTGTCTAAAGGATTGAATAAAGTCTTGTTTGTTGTTTTTTTCGATTCCATCCTTCCTCATCCATCCTCATACCCACTGTGTGTTGAATATCCAGACTGGTGAACGATACGTCTCAGAGTGAACAGAAGAAAAGGCCCACGCTTACAGTGGATTCTGCAGCTGAACAAACCACTGAGCCCCACGGGGTCAAAGAGTGTTTGGTCGAAGGGGAAATGCAGGTCTGTACGACCCAACAAAGTAAATAAATGTCAGCGTATTAATAACAGCCTGCCTTGTACTACTGGTCTCCGAATGTCCACCACAAAGAAGCACGACTATAGGGCCAAATATTTCAGAGGAGTTTGTTTTTGATGGCTTTTCTTTAAAGATACAGCACTTGCTGTGAAGTTAAACTGTCCTTCTGAGTTGGGCGAAGATATATTATATGATTTTATTGTCCATTGACACTATTTAGTTAATCAAATGTAGCATATCACGGTATGTTCCAGTAGTTTAATCATTTAAAGACAAAGGTACACTTGAGATCATCTGCAGTTAACACAGTACAACTTGGCGTTTCAGAGGCTTGAGAACCACAAGGTGAAACCCAAAAGAATTACTTTGAACTTAAGTAAACTTCTACAAGCAGGCTCTGCGGAGGTAAGGCCGTCCTATGTTGCACAGTTCACAAGATAGTACGTCATTATCCTTGCCCTTTGTTTATCATTTACTACTATCCAGGACACTTTCATTGGCTGACAGGAGCTACTCTGCTTCCAACAGGTTTCCCAAACAGAAAGACCAGTGGAGGCCAAGAGCAAAAAGGATCCTCCGCCAAACACTCCACAAGACCAACAAAGTGAACCTTGTGCGAGCCCCGAAGCTGTCCGAGGTGACATCTTTTAAGCACACCGCCGAGAGAGTTTTTAACCTCAGCCAGGTTCTCCCTAACTTCTAAACTCTCTTTGTGCTGACTTGGGCAGGAAGGAAACCCAGAGAGGATCCCGAGGTGCGGACGTTTCCAGCGCGCTGCTTCGAGGCCTCGCTGCTCGACCTCCACCCTCTCGGAGACGCGCTCCCCGTCCGGGGCCGCCGGTGCCAAGACAGCCGCAGCGCTACGCAGCGTTTCCACTCCGGGCAGGAGAACAAACCCAGAACCTCCACTCAGCACGCCGGCTTCAGCGCGGGCGTCCAAACGGACACCAGTGAGAAAAGATGGATGGTCTGCCCTCAGGGAGCGCCCCGCGGCAGAGGGATAGACCGCGGAAAACTATCAGAGACCAGGGCTCAGATCGCGGCGCTGAAGACGGAGCTGGTGAACCGCTCCCTCGAACGGCGGCAAAGCGCCAGGGACGCTCGCCAAAGCCACATGGAGCGCCGACGGGGGGAGGCGGCGTGGAGGAGGGAGCGGGACGGGGCTCGGGTGGAGGCCGCCATGGCGGAGACGAGGGCCAGCCTTGACAGGGAGGTGGAGGGCGCCAGGCGGAGGCACTTGGTCTTCCTGGAGGAGAAGAAGAGAGCGGCCTCGGAGCGGGAGATGGAGAGGGAGTTCAGCTGGAGGCACGCCTCAGTCAGCAAGACCGTGAACAAATACTGCACCCAGCAGGCAGCCTTCGCCCTCCAGCAGGAGAGGAGCCAAAGTGTGGTGAGATCCAAGGTCCAGTCAGGGTCACCACAGAGGAAACCCGTCCAGGATGATTCCCAGAAGATACGAGATGAGAACGATCAGATGCATGGCTTGTGCATGAGGGGTTTCCATGCAGGCCGAAAACGACAATGAAAACTTTGACGCAATCAAATCGTTATTTAATCAGTGACGCTATTGCCACATTCCCTTTTTCTCAAATACGAACATATTATTATTTCGAACTTCTTTGGTGTCATTATCCAAAGCCATTCAAGGTGAATTCATGAATTCTACTTGGGGTCAGGGAGGGCCTTTTGATCAGGTGCCTACAGGTAGACTACAGGTCTTAGGGTATTGAACCCAGTCCTTGTGCTCGTCTGCGAGTGGGACTCAAGAGGAGGCTCTGTAACATAAGCCTTCATATACAGTCTGTTCTCCTACCCTGCAGGAACACATCTGTTAACAATACCACTACCACACTCACACTGCATCAAAGGCCTTTTTGTTGAGGAGGAAAAAGTAATTTACTGTGAAGAGTAAAGGGAATTCAAGAAAGAAAAGAAAAGTTACCATCTACAGAAAATCATGTTTATTACATTGATGGCAACTTGCCAATAACATTGATTATATTCACAAATATATATTCTATATACAGTATATATATAGATCTAAGATTGCACACAGTAATCATAATCATTAACATGATCACCTAAACATTGATCAGAGAGGTTCAAACATTAGTCGAGGTAGAAAATATCCTGATACAAAAAACAGAAGGTTAAAAAATATTTTCAGTTCACCATTATAACCATTATCTTCAGCCATTGTGACACAATGCAAATAAAAATAAAAGTACACACACCAATCTGAAAGTCATGAATTCTGTTTATATTAGTCATAGTACACTAGATGATCACTGGTAATTACTGATATACTGCCCAAATAATGATGTAACGTTCTCTGGATTGATAGTGCACAACATGTCATGGACGTTTGGTTCTAATCAAACACCAGCAGCTTTGATTCCAAAGGGAAAACTATTGCTTCACAACAATAAGGCTTGCAGCCACATGCTTTTCTTGCCTCTATTTATATAGCGTTATATCGGCAATTCACAATGAAACAAATCCCTCTAAAGCATTGACCAAGTAGGGAACTGCTGTGTGAAACCCCACCATAGCCCTTTGTAAAGGCTCAAGCTTAGTGCAAGATCCAAAGGTTATAAAGTCACATTAGATCTTCTGTATTCCCAAAGAGCACCCAGGCATCGCTTCCTTATGATGCTACGTTTCCTACTTGAAAGGAGAGAGGAAGAGCGAGAGAGAGAGAGAGAGAGAGAGAGAGAGAGAGAGAGAGAGAGAGAGAGAGAGGACAGGTTAAACCGGTAGCTTGTCGTTAAGGAGCAGCAGGAGGAGGTGGTGGTGGAGCTCCTGGGCAGATCTTGTTTGCCTTCAGGAAGTCACTGCAGGCTGAGAAGATGCAGTAGAAGCTAGAGGAAAGCCCAACGATGTCTCTGGAGATGTAGGGTAGGACCCCAGGGGTGGCCTGGTTGTAGTAGGTTATCTGGAACCAAACCAACCACACAGAGGGCATCAGGGTCAAAGCAGTTCTGTTTTTGTGGGGTCCGCAACTGAAGGTATTTGTCTTATCTGTATGTCACAACAGCAGTCACACGGTGTGGGTTGGAGGGGTTCGGGGTAAGCAGCAGGAAAGAGCAGGAATCAGGCATAATAATAGAAAGTTGCCTCGTCATTTGGCCCACCTTGGTCACTGAACTGGACTCCTCCCAGATACAGAAGCCAGCACAGAGCACCTCTCCCCTGGTGTAGTCGTCGGTGGGGGGGTGGGTGGGCAGAGTCACTGAGCGCAGGGCAATGAGATATGGGTCCCTATGTTGGGAGGCAAAAAGGACAGCACTACATCAGCTTTGTATTTATAGCGCACACTTCAAAAGTGTCGAGTATAAATATATAAAGTGTAAAAGTGGAGGCACCAAGGCAAACCACATGGCGCAATAACGCATTAACAGTAAATATCCTGAAACATGCCTAGATTATGAATGAGTTATTCGTGAACTGAGCTGGCAGCAAGACAGTTTAAGAACAGGTTCTAGAATACCTCGCATCGCATGGCTGCCTCCTGGATGCCAACATGATGAAATCTTGACCTTTGCCCCCTTTAGTGATCGACGGTGAGGCCACGCGGTAGATAGTGTCCTCTTCGTCTGCTTGGATGACCACCTCACACTTCCTGTTGTCAACATAATGGGATTCATTCAGATGTGAAACGATGCATGGGGAATTTGACAGTATTGTATTTAAATGTATTTAAATGTATTCACTGTTTTTTCTATTTCCCAAAGCAACGTCATGGAAATAAAATGATAACATTTCCCTGATGTAATATCATAATAATATATCATCAAAGGTCATAATATTATACAATTGGAAGTTGAAAGTTGAAACAAATCAAGAGTTCTTTTCACTGTTTGGGAAACACTGCGGGTCAGTTAATCATCAACAAAGCCTCTGCGTCAAAGACACTCACTCATAGTGGTGGTCCCACTCCTGCCTCCTCCTGAGATCGGCCAGCAGGTGGAAGGTCTGATCTGCTGGGATGTCGACCTTCGTCTCCACCTTAAAACACAGCACCTGGTTCTCTTCCAGAGTGTACAGACTGACCTGGAACATCCACACACACACACACACACACACACACACACACACGGCCTGGGATGTTAGAACATGGACCACCGGTGCTGATGGGGGGGCTGCGGCTGCTTCTGTGGCTTCCACAGCGCGATCAAATCAACGGCACTCATTCCATACAATCGTTTGTTAGCCGGGCCCAGCTTTGTGTTTGCTCAGACCGTGATCTTATCAAGTCACAGAGGTGTGCTCATCACTGTCCTGGGACAAAGGTGGGCGTGTATCACCTCCCTATCACCAGTACCTCCCTATCACCATCGCCTCCCCATCACACTTCACTGACCTTATTCTTCTCGGAGGTCAACACCCAGTTGTTTTTGGCGACCATTATCTTCAGCGCTGATACGTTGTTGTAGCTCAGGTACATCTGGGTGGCAGAGAGACCAGATGTAAATGTAAAGCTTCGGTGGTTTCCCATGCAGAAAACAAAGAGTCTGCGGACAGACAGCTGTTAGCTGTTAGCAATGTGACAATACCTGGTTGCTTTGGTCCCAGGGAACAGACAGGGGCACCTGCGTTTGTTTGGAGGTGATTATGTACTTCCTGAATGAAAAACAAATGACACGGTTGAAAATATACTTAAAAAAAAAAAAGAGAGGAACTAACACATCTGGCCCACGTGCGTTCACATGACTCATCGGGAGTGGGGACAGCGTCACATGTGACGTCACCTATCCAAGCGAATCTTCTTCCTGGCCAGAGCCTCCTGGTAACGCCGTTTTCCATCCTGTGAGAACGAAGACTTGAAGTTGGAATCCAGATTTCACTGAGCATCGTGGTCATCGCGGTGGAGTGAGGCGTTGTGAATGTCGGCTTTTCTTAATGAATAACTGTTATGGCCCTACACACCACTACTACTTCCAGACCATTTGCCCCCCAACTCACCACGGGCTCAGGCCTGATCCGCGGCAACATGCAGGGCTTCCTGTCGGCGTCCAGCACCTCAAAGGTCATAAACGCGCTGTTTATGTGACGGAGAGGTTCTCCACCTTTATAGGCCTCTGCGCACACCCCCACCTCCATACTAGGTGGAATGTCGAAAAAGTACAAACAGAGAACACCACGCGCATACACCCGAGTTTAACAACAGCGTTCAATGGGCGAAGCGTCAATGACGACATAGCAGAAAGCTGATGTGTTACGTGTGTTATGTATGTACAGTAGCCTTTAGGTCGTCTTCAGTGTTTTCGTGCATTACAGTGTTGTGTGCACTCACCTGTTCTTGAACGCGTTGTTGACTATCGCCTTCAGCACCAGCCGATCGCCGATGTGAGAAGGACCCCGGAAATGAAACATGTCTATGGACCTTAGTGTGGGGTGAGCGTTGCACAGCCGGCTGGTGGGGAAGGAACAGCAGGAAGCAACTCTTTAGTCTCCCCAGTGTCTCAGCAGGCCTCTCTCCGGCGAGTGCTGCTCGGCGCCCACCCACCTGGCAGCGATGGTGGCCACGTTCTCCATCCAGGCCATGATCTGACCCCCGAAGGTGCTGACCTGGTGGTTGGCGTGGGGGGGCAACACCAGCTCCACGCTCTCCACCCGTGTCTTCTCGGCCGGAATGGCGTCCTTGTACTCCTGTAATTCTCCTGTTCAGAGGCAGGGAGGGAGGGAGGGAGGGAGGGGGGGGATAGAGTAGGAGAGAAAGGGAGAGAAAGAGAGAATCCAGGGTGATTGAGTGAGCAGAGGGAGCGTTGCTGGCACGCGGCGCGGCGCGGCGAGGCGCTGGGGAAGCCGGCGTCTGCACTGCGGTGCTCCTCGTGCCGTTACCCAGTTGGGCCGCGCAGCTGCTCAGCAGGTCTGTGATGATCTCCGCGTGGATCAGCCGCATGCGTCGCCGCTCGGCAGCCAGGCTGTACTCCACCTGCTCCAGCTGTGTGTGAGGGATCACCTGCTTCAGCTGCACCTGTGGGTGACACACACACGCACACACACACACACACACACACACACACACACACACACACACACACACACACACACACACACACACGCGCGTGATGGCTCGTGCTATGCAAGAGTGTAAAACAAAGAGAGACGTACCATGCGTGAAACCAGACTGAGCAGCGTGTGTAAAAGCGTTGGCTTTGTGTCGCTGGCTTCGCTCTCTCTCTCACCTTCCCCGTCTCGGTGCGTCTGGCAACAAACGAGGCGAAGGCGTGACAGACCTTCCACTGTTTACCAATGTAGAGGTCCTCACAAGTCACCAGAATGCCCACCTGGAACAACGGGGGGGGGGGGGGGGATTGGTCCCCAGTAGAGCGTGACCGTTACAGTGCTAATATCAGCTGCTAATAACAGCTGACACAAAGAATATGAATTGAATGAGTGAACAATTCAGGTTGGAATAAGACGTGCGCCCACCTCCATGCTGGATGTGAAGGCCCTGTTGACCTTTGCGATGATGTTGACCACCTGTCCCACCCTGGAGAAGAGAGACGCGCCATGCAGTGTCTCTTTAGTGTAAACATTGTGCAATCATGATAGCATCAACAGAGTCGGGTGTCCTTGCGGCCGGGACAAACTATTTTTTCTCTCTCTTTTGTCCTCCCTTAGCGGCAACAGCGTAACGATCAATGAGACCCTTTGATCAGTGGAGGGGAGGTCAGCGGGGGTCTTACCCTATCGTGTGCTCAAAGTGGATGTCGTCCACGGACGCGGTGATGCAGGAGCAGCCCGCGTGTCTCTCGGCTGGGCAGGGGTTCGAAGAAAGACACTGCATGGTTAAAACATCGCAGGATCCCACAGAGACATTCAGAGTCCAAACCCACGTTTGGACTCTGGAACATGGGTCCAAACACACGTGACATTCAGAGTCCACACACATGGGAGAAACGTGCAAAGACCTCCACCCATGACGTCAGTGATACAAACTACATCGCTGCGATGGTTTTTAAGCAATGCCAAGTGGTAAGTGGATGCATCTGGCTCCTGGACACAGCGCGTTCTCTTGTGACCGATACCTGCTTACCGGAAAGGCAGGCGGTGGAATCCATCCATTTGAGCAGCTGACCGACGCTCAATTCCCCGCAGTGGTTGGCGTGGCAGGGAAGCACAATCTGACTCATTTTGACCTCTGTGGGGTTTCTGTAGACCTCCCCGCTCTCCACAATGAAGAGAGCGTCCTCCAGGGAGCCCACTTCCAGCTCGGGTGATTCCATCACTGTAATCTAGAGAGAAAGATTGGAAGCAGAGCAGGGAACTGAGCTGTGGCAGCAAGGTAGTTTGATTGGTGCAGTGGTCGATTATGGCTTGTGGATTATCGCTGATAAACTTGTATTTCACTGAACGCCCAGTTGAAACAATGGATGGGATTCAAGTGCATTGTTTTACTTATTTGAGTCCTAAATAGAGGAGAAATAATCAATCGCTGAAAATTAATCACGGAAAAAGCCAAATACCACTTAAATGCGTTTTGTTTGTAATCTGAAAGTGTTAAACAAGTTGACAAACGGTTAAAAAGTATACCCTGTTCGTTTTAGCCGGTGCCATTGTGGAAAACAAAAGAGCTTTTGTATATTTGAAATAAGTACTTTACATAACCATCAGATCACATCGAGAGAACTTCATTGAAATAACTCCAAAGATGGTTCTCTATCTGGAAGGGCACTCAACGTTGTGACAAGGCATGCTTGACCATGTCATCGACTTGTACACAAATAATGTCTGAACAACGTATTCATTCATATATAATTACATTTTTCAAAGTTATAAAAGCGTGTGCAAATCTGCCTTGGTACGGTTATTAGCACAAATCAATGCACCAATAATACATGCAGTGTGTAGTATTTCACTTCTGCCTGGACGGCACACGCTATTGGTCCCAGACTGTCACACCGCATTACGCACATAGTTGGAGTGACCTCTACTTTGACAACACTGTAACTGCGAGACGAGGGTAGAAACACAATTCACTGTACGTGCACCAACATATCAAACTGAAATTCAGTCGACAATTGGCAAATCACTTGGAATACAGTAAAAAAAAATGTTGTGTTGTTATGTTATAGGCGAAAATTTAGCTACGAAAACGCTCAGGATAGTTTGATGGAAAATATTACTCACCCTATAGTTGCAACGTCTTGATAAAGTCTGTAATCAGGTGCACTACACTACACAACACACAATCTGGCTGAGGAAATGAGCTGTACCCCATACCGAGGGTCTCTGGTCGACCCCACTCCACCAGCCCTCTCCCTGGCGCTGCGCAGCGCCGTGTAACCACCCGCTGGAGGCGCCGGCCACGGACAGTCTGTTAAGGTAGACTCCGCAGTACCTTGTATCGGCTAGTCCTCTCAGATAAAGGGCATCTCCGAGTTCCACCTTAAGTTTCCCTCTCGCCTCCAGGCTTCAGAGCACAGACAGAAAAAAAGAAGAAAAACTAGACTATAAATACATGTCGTTGTCGCTCAGTTTGCAGAGTTTGTATTTGCTTAGTTCGTTATTTTAACCGATTTTGAAACACATACGGGTGCATTTAGGAAACTAAGGTAAATCTATAGTGTCCCTAATTATTTGATGACAGTATAATCAATATTTAAAATGTGTTCATTAAGTGAAAGAGCTTATGTTGATGGCTTGAATGCCCCAATTACAACGAATCAGTCTCATAACTGACCAATTTGTCGATTTCAAGTTTTTACCAATCACAATTTTTATGAATATTACCATGAAGACCATATTAATCTACTGTTTATGTTTGCTTCAGTGGCCATACCATGCTGAGTAGACTGCATACATTACTAGTTAGAGGAATATTGCTTCATTGCTTTAATTTCTCCCCAAAAATATGACTAGGTCTCCTCAGCCTCTAGACCCCATTATCAGGTAGAAGGTGTGCTATAACCTATTACTTCACCCACTATTAAACAATATATTTCGTTTAAGTATTTATAATTAAACGGAAATGCTTTTTTTATTCATTGTAATACGCGCACACATTACGGTAACCGTACCAGGCTAAGAGGCAGGGCCCTTGAGGCAATACCGCACGCTCATTGGTTTAACGAAACGCCACTCCACGCCGTGTAGCCACTCCCCCCTTGAGCAGGCTCGGTTGAGGCGTGCGGTTGGAGCGCAGAGGGTCGCGGCCGCGGACGATCTGACAGATGAAATAGCGAAAAGAAAAGACCAAGGCGGGCGTCCTCCCACACTAAACCATGTTCCCCAAAGGCAAAGGCACCCCCGTGCCGTCGGACGGCCAGGCAAGAGAAAAGTAAGCTCCTCAAACTCGTCTTATTTAGTAGCGTGTCCTGTGAGTGGTTCCGTGTCGCCTCTTCAGTGGAGAGCTGGCGGCAGGCGACGGGAATTGAATGAAGCGCCTGGTCTGCAGCTCGCCATTCCTGCTCCTCCGTGCTCCGTGGCTCCCTGCTGCTGTCGTTCTTTATGTCTCAGACTGTGCGTGTCGTTGTTTTCCTGCGGCCTGGTGTAGATTGAATGTATCCAGGTGGAAAAGGATCGGCGGTTGTTCCCCATGAAACCCCGACAGCCGCCTCGCTACATTGTTTCTCTGTTGCGCCTTTCGGGTTACGGTGTTACCGCGGGTCGCCCACCGCCAGGGATCCGTGTTACGATGCTGAGGGGACTGCAAGGTTTTTTTTTTATTTCGTTTTACGCCGTATATAGCGATACTTTACTCTGTGGTCACTTTCCGTGTCTGAGGGTGGTTCATCTCTGCCAGGTCTGCTTGGTTCCTCAGCCCTGGTGGGTTGTTTGGCTGAGGCTGTTGGCAGCCATTGTTCGGAGCCTGTACTGAGTGGGGGGGATGTTACCAATTGGCCTTATTGGCAATTAGTCATTTGGTATGAAGCGAATAATGATTTATATACATAATTTATCTATATTTTTAACAATGTTTTTCCTTCACGCAGGTTGGCCCTATACGTCTATGAATATTTGTTACACATAGGAGCACAGAAGTCTGCACAGACCTTTTTGTCTGAGGTAAGAGCCATTTTCTTAAGTAGAAGTTCTGCCTTATTTTGGAATCCTAGTTAACCAAATATCGTGTTTTTCAATTTTATGTTGTCCTTAAAAAAATATATAAATATTTCTACCCATGCAATTTTTACCAATGCATTTAGGACATTACACAGCTAAGAGTTTTGTATTTATTTGTGAACGTTGGTTTTGTAGATACGATGGGAGAAGAACATAACTCTTGGAGAACCTCCTGGATTCCTACACTCCTGGTGGTGGTGAGTAGAGACGTTCTCATCTGCCTGTAAACATGTCCAGGGGTACATCATCTATTGTCTTAACTTTCCCTTTCTTTGTCTTCTTGACCACAGTGTGTTCTGGGACCTTTACTGTGCGGCTCCAGAGAGACGAGAGACATGCGACCACTCCAGTGAAGCCAAGGCCTTCCACGACTACGTAAGTCCTGTCGTCTGATGCGACCTGGTGCCCATATGGTTTAGTGTTGTGGTGGCGATGAGAAAGGAAGCGCCTTTACTGTGAAAATCTTCAAAAGTGGCAGGAAAACCCCAGAAAAGCTTGTATAACGGTCCATATCGAGGGGTCTGCTGTTGGGGAAACATCAGAGAAAGACATTTGTAGCGTCAGAAGAACGTTGCGTGTTTCTTACGGACATCTCCACAATGTTACCGTAGCTTGTTGTTTTTCTGCTCTCGGAACTTTGGAACTTTTAACTCTGGATGTTAACTGATCACTGCTTTTTTGTAATTGGTTTAAAAAAAAAAAATCACGGCAACACTCTTCAGGCTATACTTATTCCTTATTTGCCTTAGTCAGGCATCATGGCCTGTAAGTCTAAAGTGAGCCAATTTTAAGATTGTTCAAAAGGGTTGTTCTTTGTCATTTGGCTGGGTCCTTGGCTATGTTGTTTGGCCTAAGAATCCTCCCAACGAGGCACTTAGGGGCTTCTGGGAAAAAGCTGCTGACGGCCAGTCCTGAGTCAGACCTGTCCATGTGCTCTTCCCCCCTGGGCTGTGCTGTACTCCGGCACCCTGCTTTGCTCCCCAGAGGAGGCCGGGGCCCCGCAGCGCTCCTCCTTATATCAAAGCAAATCTCTCGTGGTGTGCTCCTAAGTTGGGGTTTTTTTTTTTGTAGGCTTTGTGTGTTGGATGCATCTGACTTGGGGTTGGTGTGCGTAAGCATATGGTGAAACCTGACACCTCCGTGAACATTCAGGCACTAGTACAGGAACCCGTCGTCTCCAAAGAACCAGCAGGACTGAAACGATGCCGTGGACACGACCGTGTTCTGAGTCGCCCTTTTGTTGAGTTCTCGTGAGTGTTTTGTGGTTCTGGTTGAATTGCCCGACGTTGGCTGGTTTACATGGTATGAATCATATCTTTTTTAAGTGATGTTGTGCATTTAGTCCTCAGCCATGTAGTCTAAACGTTAAGTGTTGTTGTTCAGGCTGAATGGCGGCACTAATCCATCATAAACGGCTTCATACCAGAGCTCGACCGTGTGCTTCGCTCTCCTCTCGGTCCTCCGGTTTATTAGTATTTTCCTCGCACGTTTCAGGAAGCCGTGGCGACACGTGACGTGACTGCGCAGTTCACAGTTTCTTCGTCGTCATATCAGATGTGAGGCACTCGCAGCAACGGAAGCGCTCACTCTCTTGCCGACTTCAGCCCGGCCCCGCTGCGCCGCTGCGAGGCAGAGACGCCGTCGCAAACAGGAAGGGGTTAAAAAGGGCACGCGTCGTGGCCCCGCTCCTGCAGATATTGTTGTCAGGGCAACAGGGCCTCCCGATCTGGCAGGTGACCTGGGAGCCAGCAGAGAGAGGGGCTGGAGCCGCGGCCGGCTCCGCCACAGCATTCCTCCCCTGCTCCCCGCGCGCGGCCGGGGGAAGCACTCTGCGCCGCGCGTGGTTCTGTTTGCCCACGGTTTTTTTTTTTTTTTTTTTTTTTTTTTTTTTTTTCTCTCCTGCGAGCAGCAAATGCGCGTCTCGCGTTGACCTTTTTCCCGTTCGTCGCCCGTTTCTCAGGTGTGTGTGTGTGTGTGTGTGTGTGTGTGTGTGTGTGTGTGTGTGTGTGTGTGTGTGTGTGTGTGTGTGTGTGTGTGTGTGTGTGTGTGTGTGTGTGTGTGTGTGTGTGTGTGTGTGGACAGTACAAGTCCTTGGGCCATAGCCTTTGTCTCGGCTGTGGGGGAAGGTGATGGCCGCCTGGCCAGCCGGCCGGGCTCGTAAAGCCCTGGTGTATTCACACACACATACACACACACACACTGGGCCCTGACGGACGCTCCCTCTGGGGGCCCTGTCGCCATGGCATCGGCTCTTGATTGATGGCTGTCAGGGACCCGGGCGGCAGATTGGAAGGGGAAAAGGGGGCGGGATGTTGAGGCATATGCCGTGCTTTCAGCATGGAGGATCAGGGGGAGGTGGGGAAGGAGAGGGACTCAAGTAGGCCTGCTCCTCTGCTGTCGGTAGCGTCAGAGAGAGAGAGAGAGAGAGAGAGAGAGAGAGAGAGAGGGGGATGGAGGAGGAGGAAGAAGCGGCAGCAGCGACTCTGCTGGATCCAGAGTGGGGTTTTATGATGTTGATTGATGGTTAAACATTTACCAGCTAAACATAGG
>OMKI01004350.1:8236-13236 GCA_900302315.1 Phycis blennoides
TCTAAATAAATGTATGAAACTACGTGTCCAATAAATGTATATAGTTGTGCCTTTTGTCAACAAAGGTTGGTGGCTTTTGTTCATTTTATTGTTGTTTTTTTTTTCATCGTCCCATTTAATAATTTCTCTGTGTGCAGTAGTTGCTGTAAACAAATGTTTGTCTTTCTCATCAATGCCTGGCGTCGCCATCACAGACGTTTAGTTGGATCAAACCAAACAGCACGTCCCACAGGGCCTTGTCCCTGTCCTGCAGGCATACAGTATTTCTATAACCTATGTAATGTGGCCAGCATCATAAAAGAATGATGGAGGAGCTCCTTAGCTCTGCTGTTGTGTTGTTTTCTCCATAAAAGAGAGGGGGGGGGGGGTGAATTAGCAATGACTCCACACAGTCTAACTTCAGACTGGCAGCCGAACAAAACGAGCGCACCTTGAATGGGCCCTCATAATCAGCTCCTCTGTGAGTGAACCATGGAGGCGAACAGTCGCAGGGCTCAGTGGACTGGAAGGGAGCGCGAGAGCGGTGCATAATGCAGTGTGTACTTGTTAACTTGCATGTCCTCAACACGGTGTGTGAACACCCGTTCTGTCCTTTTGTGATTTTGCCGCTGTGTCTTGCGATTACACAATCAACCGACTCAATGCAAGCGGTGTGCATGTCATTAACGACAAACCGTTGGTATTCAAGGGAGTCTGAACAGGGTCAGCAAAGGTCAGCCCGTGCCATGCCTACGTTAATATTGTGCCACATGAGTTTTGTCGTAAACATTTCAGATGTGACTGCTTGTTTTAACATGAGATGCCTCAACAGAGTAGCCACTATTGTGTTTTTCTGCCTGCCATTTTTCCATTCGCATTGGCTTCTCACTTCCCTGAACGCCAGATGTAAAGCGCACCACTTGCTGTGCAGTGTGAGGAGGGCATCCCGGGCCGTGCACTGCCCCATACATCAGCACTCACTGAGTCCCTGGTAATTCCATTTTAAATCCCTTAAGGTTATCAGAAAATACCACGCTGCTGCTGCTGCTGCTGCTGCTGCTGGAGAACAACTTCATTGTAAAACCCTGAGATTCTTCTTCTGCTGCCATGGAGCCACGACCACCATCCATCCAATCAGGATGTTCCTCTCAGCCCTCCAGACAGGCCGGTCGGGGGAACCGAGACATTCACAATAGCAAAACGTAATAATATACAAGCCTTGTCACTGCTGTTATAACTGCCATGAAGTCTCGGCACAGGCAGGAGGAGATACGGGTTGATTCTGAGATACAACCAGCAGGCTGATGTTTTGCTACTGCAGTGTATCTCTGCAGTAACATATTTGTCTACAGCAACAACTTTATCTCTCTCTCTCTCTCTCAAATGACCAATTAAAATGATAAACATGTATTGCTCTAATTATTCAATGTTAACATTTTTCACAGACTAATACATAAGTACGCCATTAAGGCCAATCCAATCTGCAGTCTGAATGTATTACCGTGGTTTTATTATGTTTACAGTGGAAATAATCCATAGCCTTACAAAACTCACCATGGAACAAAGCCACTAAAGGTGACTAAAATCATCAGACTTAGCCTGACGCCAGATTTGTTCATGCAAGAGATATCTGGCTGGATTGCAAATTCTGTCTCATTATGAGAACTTCACCTCCATCACCACCATTAAGTGGTACTAAGTACACCTATAATTTCCTATGGGTCAAAACTGAACCTCCAATTACATTAGATGTCTGTGGCTCCTCTTGGAGATTGATCCAGCAGTATGAATTCATTGTGAGAAGTGACATGAGAAGGGCCAGATTCCTTTTGGGTAGGCGTGTTTGTCGATCGCCCGTGTTTTCCTGACGGGATGAATTCCTGTACCTTAGCCTCTGCCTGATTTCTGGGAGGATAGATCCAGGGGCATTTCTAGGATTTGAGTACATTCAGGGCGCAGCCTTTAGCTGTCTCTCTCTTCTCTCTCTCCAACATCAGCTTCTGCCTCTTTCTCTTCTCTCAACCTCATCTGCTGCTGTCTCTGTCTTCTCTCTTCTCTATCATCTGATCAGTTCTAGTCAAAAAGGTCTAAAATACAACCAGTAAATCCACAATGTGATTGGACCAAAACCCCAGCAAGCTTGTCTGAGCTGGAGTTGTTGTTTGACTGCAACACCACTGTTTTCTTACAGTGTTAGTTAGTGTTAGCAGTCATGTCTTTGACTGCTCTAAATACCCTGAATTATGTTTAACATTGCATGACATAGAAAATGATTATCACTGCATTCTGTGAAACAACTAACACACGTTACAGTTTTGAGCTTCACATAGGCTTACATTTAGCATTATATTCGGTGCTGCACTCCAAACAATCAGGGCTTAAACCCAGACAAAACGAGCTGGTGACACCGGTGGATGGATCCTTGAATCCTTTTCCTACCCAAGCTGCTTTCCGACCATGGTCAAATATCAGCAGTGGAGGTTTACCCGTCCGTAACCCTAAATAACCTACCATTACCATTAACTGAAACGAGTGATGCAACAACATGACATGTCTTGACCAATGCCTACACTCATGAGCATTCCTCTAATTGGTCCAGGAGTCTAGAAAGTGCATTGTCAGTGGAAGGACACGTCATTGAAGATTTTTACTTCAATGAAAATGCGGCATCTACCATGACTTGTGATTATTTACCAATGCAAATTCCATACAAGACGATGTTCGACTTGGTGGAATGGGGAAAGATTAAATGACAAGTATTCTACATTTTGCAACTCTTTGTTTCTCAGTTTTTCTGTTAAGGAGTCTAATACGACATGGTGTGGTCCTTCACTCACATTATGTATATATAGTTTTGTTATATTTTTTATATTTAACTTTATCATAACTGTCCACCTGAGTCTCAGTCATGAATGATTTGGACCAGAAAAGTATATTTCCGAAGGTGGTTTCACAAATGATAACTCTCTCAGGACGAAGGTTATTTTTTTCGTGAAAGGAATAAAACGACTAAAACTAAAACAACCGAGAAAACTGACTTGTTAAATGTTGTTGTCGTTGTGCTGTGTAAAAATATTGAGAAATTGGTGACAAAAGAAGAACGATGTGAGCATTTTTAGCATCTCCTGTACTGAGGGGACTCCCCTCGCCACGGACGTCCGTAGCGGGTGAAGGGGAATTACTGATGAGCAGAGCAAAGGCAACCTCAGCATGTGAATTCATAATGGATCAACTATTAATAAAATATCAACGCTGGCTTGTGGCTATAGATCTATGCTTGGTGGACGGTGCATGGGCTGCGTATAGGGGTTGAGGAAGAGGGATATGAGTGATGTGTGTGTGTGTGTGTGTGTGTGTGTGTGTGTGTGTGTGTGTGTGTGTGTGTGTGTGTGTGTGTGTGCGTTTGTGCATGTTCATTGAGTGATGTGTGATGTGCTGTTAACCAGACACTTTAAAGCGTTAAAAAAGTTTTTCAGTCATGTTTTTTTTATTTAATGTTCAATTCAGTGTTCATTTGGGTAAAAAAACAACAACATGGCTTCCTAACTGGAAACAGAATTGTGTGAGGCTGCATGCACAAGCCCTGACCTTCTTATCTCAGCTGCCTGCATTCACCATGGTTACATAGTAATGCCAATCTAGGCACTGTTGTTTGAGATTCACCGCTAAAGATGTATAATCCTATTTTCGCCTTCAGATAACATCAAGCATGCCAATTTGTGGCATAAAAAATGAGACAATGCTATATCAGTCTTTTGATAGGGTAGATAGATTTAGATTTATAGATTTGACTCTGGATTCTAGGTTATTAATACTCATTTCACCCATAGTAACATAACGGCATACATGAAAACACTGTGGACAAGAACACGCAAAGAAATGTGCTTACTCAATGCTTCTTTCACATTATTGAAAGTAAAATGCTTACAGTGAAGCCTTTTCCCTGGGAGAAGCTTTTAGGCTGCGTCCTAGTATCCATCAAGCCCTCAGGATTTACGGTGTACAGACCTGTCTCATCTCCCATCAGGAGAGCTCATTCAGCTGGGTCCAGAAGTAACACAGGAGGACCCTGCAATGAAGCACACATAACCAGATTCAAAACAGCCTAATGATGGTTTTGCCTGGAATGGGGGAATGGAAAGACGAAAACTAAAGTACATTTTTCAGTTAGACCAAAGCTATCCAGAACGGGAGCATGCTGCTGAAGTAAGATTCTGTCTTCCTGGCAATCACTGGAGTGTGAATGTGTATGGGGAGTACCACATGAGACCCTCCACACAGGCTTACAAACACATGCGAATAACACACATGCACACACACACGCACATCCGCACATGCACACAAATGCATTCACATCTACACACACACACACACACACATAAACTCAGAAATCCTTACATGCGTACAGAAATGCACACAGTTGTTATGCAATTAAGCAATTGAGTGTGAACATAAGCACACAGGTTGGATGAGAATGATATAAATTATAGGTAATGAATTATATGAATAATATTTATTTTCCACTTACATGCCAGTGAGGGATTTTGAATTAGAATTTCAAATTAGCAGCAGAGTTTTCTCCCACTGTCTACGTTTACCAGCCCCAAAACTGACATATTTACTAATCCCAGCGGTTCATTAAATCATCCAATTTACTCATAAAGTCAACATGCAGGTCGACTAAACTTTCCTAAATCTGTAAACACTAAAAAGCACATATAATAAACTGGCTTGATAGGCAAATTCTCAGTCACAAATGTCAATGTTCACGAAAGTTAAATCATTAACGTTCACATTAACACAGTGCATTAATAACTTAGAAACCGAAGGACAAACAATATTCATGCTAAATGTGCAGCCCTCTGCAGTCAGCAGCAGCATGGCAGAGACTTTCACTATTTCATGAGGAGCATGGCTCTAAACCTGTCAAGTAATATTAGGAGTTTGTATACCTTAATGGAGCACCACATACTGTACATTAAAGGAATTAAACTAAAACAGTAACACACTGTTACTGAACG
>OMKI01004357.1:4552-14637 GCA_900302315.1 Phycis blennoides
AACTATCTTTGGCACTGGAGGCACGATATTTACCAAGCATAGGAATGCGCTCATAAATACACGTGGCCATCCAAACAAACTGTTGTGTTGGGTATTTTAGTAGCCCGTGTCTAGAAGTGTTGTTATGAGTCAAGAGGGTCCGGGGTCAACGTGATGTCAGGCCGTCTGCATAATCTGACAGAAGCACAAATATACCACTTCTAAAAGTATTATTAAAAACTTGACTAATAGCCCAATGACATTAATTTATAAATAAGCTAGCGTGTATTTAGGTTATACTTCACATGGTAAATATGATGGATATATGGATAGGCCTAGTTCACACATGCCTCCTATGGGTTGTTTGCCAGATAAATGTAACTAGTGCACTGTAACAACTGAAACACAGAGTTGTTTTGAGGGTAGTAATACAATTTAATAATATTTTATATAAATTATTTCTGCAGACAGTAGCCAAGGATATTTGCCTTGATCAAGCCTAACGCTTTACTCCATATGGCTCCTCAAGTCGTTACTTAAATCCAGTCTTTCAGTCATTTTTATTTTTAGTGTTACGATTTGTTTAAGTTCCACGTAGCCTAATTCCATGTAATTTACGAAAAAGGTGAGCCTGCACTACAAAAAACGACAGAAAAAAAATCTCCACTAACCTCTACAATGTCCAATGTAAAAAGTATTCTAGCCCTTGTTAAAAACGTTAAAAAAAAATCAGTCGTAACGTAAAGTCACATGAAATTACAATTTATTAAACAAACAATGCAAGTCCTTCAAATAACTTTTTTTTTTAACAAATGAAAGATTTTTTTTGAAATAGTACGGTGATATACATGTTCCTTATTCCTTTATAATGGAACATTTTTTGTGGACAATTAAGGCCATTCAATTTAGAAACACTTTTTTGGTGTTTGGTCCATAATATCCGGCTACAGTTTAGAAATAAATTACTATAGGCAATTTACACGAATATGTCCATGAAAGTTCACATATCCATAACACATTAACACAAAGGCCACAAAAGCAAGAAGAGACTTACGTGTTATTTGCAGTAACACTGTTCTTTTAAACCAAAAATCAAGTCTTTGTGTCTCTTGTTCGAGCATTGTTTCATACTAGTCCACGTGAATGAATTGTTGTTCTTCTGGATTTCATTCGCAGAGTCAGTCAGCACGAAAGAAGCCATTCTGTTCAGAACTTGCTGCAGTCATACACAAAAGCTCCCGAAGTGCGATAGATAGATTGGCTCGGTGGAAACGACATCTGACAGCTGTTATTCCCATTGACGGGTGAATTGTTTAGGCCGATTCTCTGGGATTCGAATATCTCTCTAACGGAGTGGAAGTTCTGCTGCTGGGTCGGGTAGGCGGCGCCCAGGTGGCCGAGGTCCCCGGCCTGGTTGAGGTACCATGAGGTGAGCCGCCCTTGATGGGGGTGATGGCCTCCGTCCTGGCCGGAGTTTAGATTGCCGTGGCCGAGGGAGGAGGATGAAGTGGTGATCGAGTAATCGGGCAACGTGTCCTCCACGGTGGTACTCGGAGCAAGGTGGCTCGATCTGTCCCCGGCGTATAAACTCATGGCTTGCATGTTGCAATGATACGTTGCATTGGAGGTAGTGGAGATAGAGTTTTGGTTGCACTGAGAATTATAGACGGACGTCTGGTTTGGGGAGTAGTTCAGGGACAACGACGGTGTTATACCCGGTGTTCTGCTGGAGGCTAAAAGCCCCGCGGGGAGCTCAGTGGCACCTTGGGGTGACGCGCGCAGGGAGGTCATGATATTGTCTACGCTGAAGCCCTGGGTGGAAGCCTGCCCGTGGTGGTGGTGGTGGTGGTCGGTGTTTTCCATGACGATGGACCTGTTGGACGGGATGCTTTGCGGGCTTCCGCTGGACATACTGCTGCTGCTATCCGGGCTCTCTATTTTGGGCACCGTGCTCAAGGAGGGCGAGTCGGCCTGTGGCGGTGTCACGTTCCCGTTCTCCGTCTTGATATCTTGGATCCTCACGGGCTGGGAGCCCTGCACTGGCTGCTCCTGGTCGCGGCCCTGCTGCCTCGCCGGCGTGTCCTTCTGCAATCGATCTTCCTTCTCCTTCATTGCGTCCTTCTTTTTGAACCGCCGTCTTCTACGCAAGAAGCTTCCGTTTTCGAACATGTTGTACGAGTCTGGGTCCAGTGTCCAGTAGCTTCCTTTGCCGGGTTTTTTGTCATCGCGGGGCACTTTGACGAAACACTCGTTCAAAGACAGATTGTGTCTGATGCTGTTCTGCCATCCCTGTTTATTGTCGCGGTAGAACGGGAACCTCTCCATTATGAACTGATAAATCCCGTTTAGGGTCACCTTCTTGTCAGGCGAGTTTTGGATAGCCATCGTGATGAGCGCAATATAGCTGTACGGAGGTTTGACCATATCCTTGGGCTGGGGTTGAGGTGTGTAAGGTCCGTACGCCCGCGCCATGCTCCCAGGGTATTGGTCGTGGGCCGCATGAGAGTACATGTTCATCGGTGCGGGCATCCCGGTGTATCCTCCACCGGCAGCGGCCCGGTAGTAGCTCGGGTCGCTGCTAATGTAAGGCACGACGCCCAATGAGTTGGGACTTGAGACGGAGTAGCGAGCCTGCATGTCTTCACCCCTCGGCTGTTTAAACTTCGATCCGACGAAAAGAGCGCTCCAAAAATACGCAGCCGGAGATCTCCACTTAATCCTTTTCTCTAACGCCGATCAAAAAGCACAACGACTATCCTCACTCACTCAAAAAAAAAAAAAAAGCCCAAGAAATGTATTTAATACTTCGTGCTTCCCGGGATTTGAATAACGTTTAAAGCAGTCCCATCTCTGTGTGTAACACACATTGAAAAAGTTCTGTAGGCTACCTTGGGCATCCGTCACCACACAGTACTTTTGCGCAGTTAAATTCTTTCCTCCCTTTTGCTGCCAATGAAGTCCCTCCTCCAAAGTACAGGAGTCGTCCAATTGGAAGCCAGGCAGCACTCGGAGTGCAGAAATGAACAAACTTGTGGCCACACACAGGGCTTTAGAAACCTGAGGTGTTGGTAACTCCCCCACTACAGCCAAGACTTTAGATTCAAGAGCGAAGCTCGGACACAGATCACTATCACATTTTGGCCTTCAAAATGCTACACATTTCGGGTTTTTATACAATCTAAGGCATACATTGTTCAGGAAAAAAAAATACTCACAGTGGTAGATCTATTTCATTAAAGTCGACCATAAATTACACCAATTTGTTATTAAATGCGACCCATGACTTAATAAGAGGACATTAAAAATATATATGTTTCCCCTTTGGTATAGTAAGGTGAGGTCTGGATGTGTTTAATTTAAGAAGACACATCACTAATAGAAAATCGAAGAAGTGAATAAAGAAATACAACGTTTGTAGCGATGTATGCGACACATTATAAGATAACACCATCCGAATGTTAAAGCCCACAATCAACAAAAGCCACAGGCCCCTGGGACATCAAAGCACCACGGAGACCTTCGCATCATCGGCGATGGGTGGCAGGCAAATGTGCTATCTCTCATTACAAGGGAAATGAGGAGAGTTTGGCCTGGGAACGGTCAAAGGTGTGATAGTTGACTCGGAGAAAAAAAAAAAAGATTAAAAGAGCAACCATATGGAGACACAGCCACACCTCCCATTCTGCCGTTTTTCATCTAAATGTCTCAATCTCTCACGGCGGTGGTAAATGACTGCGTGTGTGGGGGTTAGGCGTCTGATATGGCATATATAGAATTGTAGTGTTGTAATAAATATATTACTAAACGAAATGTTTTTGTTTTGTATTTCATCCGATGAATCAGCATCATAACCCCCCCCCCCCACCAAATTAATATATTTAGGGCTATGCGACCCCAATAATATTTCCTATAGTTTTTTTTATAACTTTGTTACACAGTGACCGTATTGGACCCATGCACCACGATATAAGTAACATTAAACTGATATCAAACTCTGATGGGATAAAATGCGTAGAGGGGTAAAAGACAGACAAGCGGGGCTACTGTGGAAAACGAGTTGCGTAAAAATGGTAAACGTTCACATTGTGAGGCAAAGTTACGGTCGCAATATCGTAGTAATCCCTTACAGGTCGTATTAATTAAATGACCGCGGATTGGCCTGGTCCACCGATGGTTTCTTCTTACAAGACCAGGGCATGAACTCTCCTCACTGCCTTTGGCTGTTTATACAATTCACAACCACAACTTACTCCTTTCTTTTGTGGGACGTGGCCTACAAAAAAAAATCCATCCCCCGGGTTCCTCTATTATCAAATTAATATCATAAACAAACGTAAAAAAATAAATAAATAAAAGGAACGAAAAACGAATGCGATCACATCGCATTAGTTTGTTATATTGCGCTTAGTCTGAAGTGAAGAAACAGTAATATATTCTCATCAACAATCATATATTTCAGGACAACTCCTGAGGACCTCTCATGAAAACCCATTAGTGATATAGTGGTGAACTTCCCTTTCACTACACCACCTTTCGCTTTCACCATTATTTATTCTTCCAACAAAGTCTCACTCTATGGATAAGGCCATTTGAGATTTGAGCCGAAGGCATACAATAACAATTGTTAATATTTTATATTATTTTAGAATAGGCCTAACCTTAAACACGATTTGGGCCTGTAGATCAAACTATTGTAGTCAGAAACGGTTCCACTACAATTAGAGGCCTATGCTTATTTTTATTTACCTTTTCGTGTAGGCCTATTCTAATACATATAGAAGAGAGCATTAATAGAGTGATTGTTGATTACAAAAAATATAAACTACAAGAACAATAGTTACAATGTTATAGACAGACATATGGGCAGACAGACAGGCAGGGCCTGTAGACTACAGTAGTGAGATAGACGCGAACTGAACGAGCGTCAAAAATAGGAATTTGGCTCCCTCTGTCGACGATTATGAAAAAGAATATGTTGCTTGGCCCTCGGTCAAAACGTAATGTATATGTTTTACTTTTATTATTCAAAATTAGAAAAACATGCATCTCGACTGAAAAAAAAGCCTATAACAGATTTCTGGGCGACCGTCGTGTTATCATAACAAACGCATCATTGGTGTGTTTTCCTTGTCGTTGAGAGACTCTCCGGCTCTCCGATCGCTTACCAACATCATCTAAAAGGACACTGCTGCCCCCTTGCGTTAGCTCGACTAGTATACACCTTTCACTGTGGAGTCGCTGTGGGAACGACAACGCCCCCTGGACACCCCTGCCACGCTGTGAAACAAATTATTAAACAAATACAGCACATCTCACGCTTAATCACAATTCCTCTCAAACGATAAAAAAAAAACATGTAAAATAAAGGTCAGGCCTTTCATGAAGCTTTGGAGTGTCAGCATAATTTACAAAAATAAATTGGCTAAATTAATAAATAAATTGTTGATTATTGTTTTGGCATTATGTCAATCCATCTTGAATAAGGATGGAACGGAAAGGGTACAGTCAAACATCAAACAATAAAGAATAAAATGATAAATAAATTGAGTACATAACATGTTATTTTATCATTATTTCCTGATATCATATGACATTATATATCTAATATATTATAATAGGTGATATTGTTTTATACTAGTATTATCTAATATGTATACATCAATCATAATAACATATATAACGGGTTAAAAACATCATATCATATAGCCTAGTACGTGTTTGTAAACCCTGATTCGCTCAGAAAGATCATAGAAGCCAACTTTGATTTTAATTTGCTGTTGGGCGCTCTTGCTGTGATTGGATGGAACATTTATTAAAATGTGGAGATACGCAAGATATTATTATTTTGAATCATAATCGAATCGAAATGCATACATATTTTGAGTAATTGACGTTTTATTTTGGACACAGGGCAGGCTGCAAGGGAAGCAAAATGCAGACAACGTAGTTTTGTAGGACTATAGTCTTCTGTGGCCTGGATCGGAGGGCCGCTGTTGAAGTAAAGATAAAACGAACCACCTGACATGAAAAGTTTCTATAGATTATATATATATACGGCGTAAATCGCTGATGTATTCAATCTGAGTATAGCCTATATTATCATTATATGACATGTTGTTTTGTGGTTAATGGTGAGAGTCTATGATCAGGCCACCCGACCATTCACTGCAGGGTAATTGCTGATCGGATTCATTATCGGGTCGTTTTAAGTAAAAAATAAAAATAGATGTGCATAGATGTGTTGCTATATATTGAGTTCAATTTCCTATATTTCATTAACTATATGTATGTACTATAACTATAGTTTCATACTGAAATGTACACATACATAAATGCGTAAAGGTATGACGTACTCATTATAGCTGTTGTTAATCAACCAAAAGTTCACGAATGTGTTTGCAATTTGGCCTGCATGGAGCAAAGACTGCATGATTCCTAATGCTCACCACTAGGTGGCGGTGTATCCATGCAAAATCCATGTGTTCAGAAAAGGCAAGCGAGCATCGGGGTTCTACTACGTTAACGAGCGTCGAAGTCGGAAATGTTTTAGGATGCTGGTATATTTTGGATTGGTCGATGAACCGCTGCTGTGGGCCTAAAGCCTTATTACACCGAGTAGGCCTCAGCCAAGAGTATCAGCCAAAAGCTGCAGAAGCAAATTAAAATTGAATCGGATATTGATAGCCAAATAAACCATTAATTTCGAAGCAGCCTGCTGCAATGTAAATGCATCAAAACCTTTAGGGTATAATATATGCTTCGTTTTTATGCTTCCTATGCCTACATCATTTATCGTATGAAGTCGACTGGCTTTGAATTATATTCCTATAATCAAATGATGTGCAATAGCACATGTCTTCTGGGCCAATAATCATTTGTTTTGTAAAAAAAATAATCTGGTAAAATATAGATAAATAAAATAAAATGCACTCACGTTGAACTATCAGGCACATAAAAATAAATATCTTTATTTGAATGACGCGGAACATCAAACCGAAATAAGTGCTTGAACATAACACATTCAGGTCGAGCTGTATGTATGCAGACGTGTATTTGCAGAATAGCGTTTAATAAAAAAACATTGAAAAAATGTAATTCATGCGAAAATACCAACATTGACGAGAAAATCATTGTATGCCTACTCTATCATTCCCCTTTGATAATAATTCGTTAGGCGAAGTCAATTGTTCATTACTTATTAACGTGTTTCACATTGGCTCTTAAAATTAGTCTGAGGGTTTCGTTCATTTGGGAACACCATTTTGGATCGCCATGTGTGCTCTTGTGTCACATTAGGCATGGCTTTACATCTTGATACACACTTTGGTGATGGTGGGGGAACTGATGATAGTAGGATCCACTGGTACTCGGATGAAAGGAGGAGATCCCGTTGAGGTTTAAAACAAAGTCCTTTCTGTCGCACCCTGGCGCTGAATGGCTTGCATACCGAGATAGCCCCACTGTAAAGAAGATATTAGAAAAGGAACATAAATAATAGACGTTAGTAAACCCACAGACCTATCGTTCAAGTGGTAAAAAAAAAATAGACCCATTAGCTGTGCTTATTGAAATATAGTGTCTTTATAAAGGGTCATTTGCAAGTTATGCCAATACCTTTTTAATTATGTTCTTTTTCTGTGTTTATTATTTAAATTAATTGATGGCTTACGTTATAATAGCACTGCAATAACATATTGTGAAGCTTTATGAATAAACATTATTTTAAACAATAGGCTAGTTAAACAAAACATAAATTGTGAAATAAGAGTGGTCATTGTTTCATGTGGCTATATATTAATTATATATAGTCTATTATAAAAGTATTATTTAATGCCATTGTATTACTATTATTATTATTATCATTATTATCATCATTATTATTATTATTATTATTATTATTATTATTATTATTATTATTATTATTATTATTATTATTACCTTAGTATTAGTAGTAGTATTAGTAGTACTTAGTGTTAGTGATTGGTAATTATTATTAGCTTAATGATTTTCATTATAATATGCAATAGCCTGGGCCTATATCACACGTTTTGTTAGTTGAGGCCTAGTTGATTTGGTCTATTTTAGAGATTAAGTTAATGTTTAGGATCGTAATATTATTGAACATTATATTTCAAAAAAATAGTATTTACATTTGATATCTTAATTTCACTAACAATGTGTTGTGTTTTCACTTGGGCTTCCACCAACAATTTGGTGTGGCTTCGCGCTATCTGATTGCGGAGTCTGATTTCTAGGCCCTATATATTTGATATTGTAGTTGATCAAATAACATGGTATACCTGACATGTCAGACCCATCTCGTCCGCCGTGATGAAGATAGCCTTGGTCAATAGAATAAGGTGACACCCCTGAGTGCAGAGCGGAATACGTGGAGGAATTCGAGGCCATCGATTGCGATTTGATATATGTCGGGACAGAAGGCGATGTCCAGTGCGTGTTGGTGTTGGCATACGGGGATTGACAGTCCAAAGATGCCACCATTCCAGGGGGTGATTGCAATGGGCTATTACTGCTCTCCGGGCAATAGTCCGGGTTAGATGTTGCCTGGCATGAATTCATATAAGACGAACCAGGGCTTGGTGACATGTGGGTGACATGATGCCCCCCGCCTAGCGCCTCGAAGTTGCTTGGCACCGTGTTCCCGATGAAGTCAATGTTGTACGCGTTGGCGTGACAGGGCAACGACGCAGACGTTGATTGGAAATCAAAGTTTTGCTGCAGCATTGGCGGACCGAACCCGAAGCTGTTCATCATCCTGTACATGGGTTTCAGCGCCTGGCATTTCCTGCGGAATCCGCGGGGTCTGCGACGAAACGAGCCCTCCTCGAACATGAACTCACTGCCGGGATCAATGGTCCAATAGTGCCCCTTGCCAGGTCTACCGAGACCCTTGGGCAGCTTCATGAAGCACTCGTTCAGGGAGAGGTTGTGTCTTACGGAGTTTTTCCAGCCCTGATACGACCCCCTGAAGAACGGGAATCGGGCCTGCAAGAACTGGTAGATCTCGCTCAGAGTGAGTCTCTTGGTCGGCGAGCTTTGGATAGCCATCACTATCAGGGCGATGTAGGAGTACGGGGGCTTCTCGGATCGTCTCATGCCGGAGTTCCCTTTAGTTTTCCCTTTCGCCGACTCGTCGGGTGCGCTCTCCATCACCGCATGTGCGCCCAACGTGTCCGTATCCATAGGGTTAGATGCTGCTACCGCTGGGTCCAGATGTTGCTGGGAGTTCTCGGTCGTCATGATGTCTGTCTGTCTCTCTCTCTCTCCTCTCTCTCGCTCTCTAATCAGCAGGGCAACGAAAATGATGCATCCAACGAGAAATACATTTAAAAATAACGGTTTTACAAAAACAAAAAACAGAAGCGTTGAGAAGCCAGCAGCACGTGAGTGGAATCGAGTCCCCGCTGAGACTCACTTATTGGTCAAACATCCCAGGACTCCAGCTGTCTATCAGTGCAGCTTCTGCTCCTCCTCCTCCCCCTTCTGTCTGTCCATCGCTGGCAGTGTTTCCAGAAGAAGAATAAGAAGAAGAAGAAGAAGAAGTAGAAGAAGATGATGATGAAGGAGAAGAACAAACATTTACAATTAAATATGAAATAGTGTTCCTCGTTTGTGCTTGTTGGGCATATCCAGTGAGCCAAACACGACGCGACCACCTATCAATTCTTAAACCTCTCGTAGGCTTACTCCCCAATCCCTCCTAGAGATCGGCAGGAACTGAAGACCTCCCTCCCTCCCTGTCTGGCTCGGGACCAGGGTGGAAGCCGGACACGGCGAAGTAACTCATATCCCCTCCCACCTCCACCCCCACCCGAAGCACCTCATCCCCATGTAAGCATGACCAAGACCATAAAGAAAAGGGGCGTCTGTAAACTATGTCATTTATTGCGTTTCAATCTAGCGTTTGTTCGCGTATTACGTTGCATAGTATGTGCTCTGCTTGTGCGTGTGTGTGTGTGTGTGTGTGTGTGTGTGTGTGTGGGGGGGGGGGGGGGGGCAATTTTTTTTTTGAGGCGTTATCTGCGTGCTGTGACAAGACGACCTGTAATATACGAGCATCTGGTGCACCTCTTCAAACACAACCT
>OMKI01004361.1:2045-21655 GCA_900302315.1 Phycis blennoides
TGTGTGTGTGATTTGCTGCTGAAGCGAGGGGGATAATTGATGTGAGGCAGTGCGAGCATACAGAGAGCAAGAGATTGATAATTGATGAGAGAGAGAGAGAGAGAGACAGAGAGAGAGAGAGACAGAGAGAGAGAGAGAGAGAGAGACAGAGAGAGAGAGAGAGAGAGAGAGACAGAGAGAGAGAGAGAGAGAGAGAGAGAGAGAGAGACAGAGAGAGACAGCAAGAGAGGGAGACCGAGAGAGACAACGAGAGAGAGAGAGAGAGAGAGAGAGAGAGAGAGAGAGAGAGAGAGAGAGAGAGAGAGAGAGAGAGAGAGAGAGAGAGAGAGAGAGAGAGAGAGAGAGAGAGAGAGACAGAGAGAGAGAGAGAGAGAGAGAGAGAGAGAGAGACAGAGAGAGAGAGAGAGAGACAGAGAGACAGAGAGAATGTTATCACTGTTATTATTTCACAACAGTGACAACATCAATGACAGTGTTTCCTTGTCATGGCTTTCCAATAGACAGCAGATAGCAACATTCGCTAGAGACACTATATCTATATACTGACACATACAATGAAATAAAATACAATAATCACTTGACTGTACTATAATGACATTAGCATGCACCATAGTGTTTTTGTATTTCACAATTTTATTTTATATGAATATAATATTATATGAATTAATATTAATATTTATCATTATTCAATTACAACATGAATAAGAACATTGACAAACCTAGTGGTACTCTCTTTACAATATCACTAGGCAAGTGCAGCAGCCATCTCTGATGGACCATTACATTATTATTGCAACAAATGTACAGTGTGCTGTTGGCCCTTTGGTGGTACAGAGAGAGAGGGAGAGAGGCAGTAGCTCAGTGTGTAGAGCGGGGGGACCGAGCGGGTCGTCCACTAACCGTAGGGTTGGCGGTTCGATGTCAAACCCACAAATGTACTGATCGTAAATCGCTTTGGACAAAAGCATCTGCTTTACCCTTTAGAGAGAGAATTTGAATGTCCATTTGGTTTTTGTTGTGAAATATAAAACAACTATTAATGTGTACAAGCAAGCATCACAATCAGAATCAGAAAGATGTTTATTGCCAAATAGGTTTGCCCATATGGAATTTGACTTGGAGCATGTTTTATCAATTACTAAATCATATTATATGCCAGACATATCAAGTTTTAAATAACTGCAATTATTATCATTCTTGTGGATCATATCAATTCCAGGAACCAATTCTACTGGATTAACCAGGATGACTCCAATTGGGCTTCCAATTGTAAAGGACACATCTAGGCAATGGACAGAAAATTCGGTCCTTTATTTTTATGAATCAAAAGGCTTAAAAAAGGCCTTGGAGGCAGACTTTCTGTACAAGGTGAAAGTGAATTTGCAATTAACACCCAAAAATGTGCTCTGTCCAACATAACATATGTATGCAAAATGCAATATGATGGCATATTTTCTTTTCATTAACATACCAAACCACTATGATCATTTTGCTAAATCTCCAACATATTTTTTAACTATTCAATTCCAACTTAGTAACTGTAGTTCACCAACTTGTTCAGCTAATGGTTTTCCACTACTGCTTTTTTTCCTGCTCTAACTCTATGCTAATCAATATAAGACATTCAAAAGGAATCATTATACCATCATTAACCCTGAATCAAAGATGGATTATGGGAAAAGTTAGACTTAAAGTTTAACTAAAGGCTTGTACTCTTGCATGCCCACTCCCTCGCAGTGAGACTTGGTTCTGAAAGAGGCAGCATTGTCCGCACCTAGAAAGGAGACCAAAAAGACCAAAGGGTCATTTTATTTTTCTATTTGTGTGCAGCTGAAAACAACCATTTGATTCCTTTGGACTTGATTCCTTCCCTGAACCTAAAGAGTGCAAAATATAAAAGTAGACATACACATCCAATAGCAGCTGTGTGTACGCCATGGGCTGTGACCTAGGTGGCCAAAAGCGGCTGATCGCTAGCTGCTGAGTCCCTGCTGGGACCAGGGTGTAGCCGCCTTGGATGAAGTGCAAAAGTGGTACCATCATCCAGCTCAAACTGACTACCCATCAGAAGAGGATCCAGGGTGGAAGAAGATCCATGTTGGTCTAAGGGCCTACCCCTGTAGGACAACAATCACCTACACCAAGGAATCATGATCAGGTGGCTCCTCACGAGGGAAGCAGCTCCTGACCCAAGCACTTCTCCCGCCTTGACTACTACAACTCGCTCTTAGCTGGACTCCCTGCAACCGCGATAAAACCTTTGCAGCGGATCCAGAACGCTGCAGCACGCCTCGTGTTCAACTTACACAAATTCTCCCACGTGACCCCCCTCTTCCATGGCCTCCACTGGCTCCCTGTAGTGGCTCGCATCAAGACAATGGTAACCTCCACGCATTAATGAAACCCCCCGCCCCTGCTCGAGCGCTCCGCACAACTACCTCATATGGTCGACTGGTACCTCCATCACTAAACGGAGGAAAAGGTCGGATGGCGAAATCTCTTCTCGGTTTTGGCACCGCAGTGGTGGAATGAGCTCCCTGCCACTGTCAGGACTGCAGAGTCACTCCCCATCTTCCGGAAGAGACACCTGAGCCCTGCACAACATCCATCCTCTACCTAAATGCCCTAAATGTAAATGTAAATGTAAATGTACTGGAGTGACTTATTTGTGGACTGGCCCTGCGTAGACCATGTATTGAATCCTGTGCCACTGACCAAGAAGCCTGGACAGGGCCTTGGCCCTGACACAGGACCACCTCTACTTAGCCCAATGGGACCAGCAGGGGAAAACAGAACAACCGGCCCTGGCCCCAGACCCACCCCTGCACAGAGGAGGTTCAATGTTCAACCCTCATAATATACAAGTGCCCAAATGGCCCAAAAATATAGCATCTAAAGTAAACTACCAAAAGGGGACCACTTTCACTTCAAGCACTACCAATGGCCCGCTCTACCAGAGAAAACAGTTTCCAGTGAAGCACTTTTTACAACCATGTCTCAAGATACATTTATAAGCCATTAAGATTTACAAGCGGTTCAAAAGAAGCTAAGCAGGACGGTACAAGATAATGCATTATTGTGCCGCAGCACGGCTTCCACCCTGCCATGTGGTGGCCCTGGCTGAGCTGCCCCTCTGCCAAGGATATGAGATCTAGTGAGGCTGCTCAGGTCTGCAGTGCTCGCTTGTGGATGACCTCATGGGCTGCGGTTTGGATGGTTTGGCAAAAGACTGCTGTGCACATAAGGGGGTGGCACAGGATAACAGAAAGCAGAGGTCTGCGTGCTGTAATGTTTGGAGTGGTTTGTGTGAGTGAGTAATTTATATATATAAATATATGTGTGCATTACACAATACTACTACTTTTATCTGTAGTTGTATTAAATAATTCTGCCAAAACTCTTGCAATCTAGTCTGAAATCTAACTTGAAGTTCTAGAAAAAATGCTATATAAATATTTTGTCAGTATTTGATTTTAATCGCCGATGTTCACAAACTGTAAAGACATATCCGTCAGTATTTCTTCCTTAAAAGTGTAGGTAATTATTGTTCATCATGTGGATCATTTTGAAACCTGATATTTTAGTTAACACAATGAACTTTAAAATCATCTGTCTTCACAAGTCTGCATGTGTAAACAAGCTGTCAAGAGGAGAGAGTTCTTCCGGTGGTAACACATCAGTTAGGGCCTCAACAATAGACATCCAAACTGCCCAAACCACCAAAACGTGACATATTTACTGAAAACACGCCAGGACACCCCAAACAAAGCAGACAGTAATGAAGAATTGGAAGCACTGCAGAACAATTAATTGTAGCTGTGGTCCACGCCAGCTCCCTGTGTCACCTCCTCCTCAGGTGATCAAACGACAGCACATGTCAGGTCTGCTGTTGTTGGCACCTCGGCTGACACAAGAGTTAGAGCATTAAATGGACTAACTGCCGGCATTACTGACACGCAACACTGCCGTCGCAGCCAAGTCATTACGGTCCACGGGCAGCTGAAACAAAAACATGACATTTGTCTGACAATAAAATTGGTTGCTAACCTGTCTGAAAGCTGTCTCCCATTTGTGTCGAAAAAACGTTAGTGTCGGCAAACAGTTTGACACACTTTCCCCCTGAATGTGCAGGAAGGTAGTGCCGGCCGCTGGCTCCCGGTAATGGCCCCTCATTGTTGGCTGCTGAGAACGCAGCGCTATTCATACTGGTGGGTGATTGAAAAGAAAATTGAATCCCTATTGATGTGATGAATGTGTCTATTACTGCATTTGCACACAAAATGTTGGTGGAAATTATAGTGGGTAGCGAGGGACTCTAGGGGGAGCGTAGGCATAGAGATGGCATATTGGCTGGATTTGATTGTGGCAGCAATATAAATATACTGTACCGTGTGAGACAAAATGAGTCCGAGCTCCCAGTTATAGTTTGTATTTTTTGTATCCTACCTGAGCTTCATAAAAGGAGAGGCCTTGAGAGAGTGGGAATGTAAGACTGCATAAAAAGGTTAAATGCCCCCCCCCCCCCCAACCCCACAGCCCCTCTCTAAAGAGCTGTTTGATAAAGGACATCAACAAATGTTTGGCTTGTAATAAATCACGGAGCGCTTCCCTTGGGGAGAAGTTCTGAGACACTGTGGTTGAGTACAGGGAACGGATGGGGACAGTCAATATGAAGTGATTCAGTCTGTTACAACTATCAGTGTTCCTTTGTGTAAAGTTCTCCGTCTGACCTGAAGGGGGTGGGGGTGCTGGTGGCCTTTATCTCTGGTTCTTGAGACAGTCAATATGATGTGATTCAGTCTGTTTCAACTATCAACATGTTCCTTTGTGCAAAGGCTTCAGTCTCCCCGTTCAGGGTGTTTTGTTGTTCAGATCTAAGGTTCGAGGTTAAGAAGCGTGTTCTGATCCTGTTACCTATCTAGACCTTCTGCTTGTCCCCCATGTCTTTGGCCTTGTTCGTACATAGATCTTCAATAATTGACCTGAAATACATATACAGTAACCCCCCCAAACTGTCACAGCAGTGGTAGAAGCAGAAGTACAGAAGATAAGATGTACCGCCCCGTTACACTGGTCCCTGTAATCACTAGCAGCAAAAAGCACAAATGTTTGTGCCCCTGAGGGTTATAATTCATCATAAATCTCAAATATTATTTCCATAATTCTCATACTTAAATTTTGTTCAAGCAAGTTAAAAATGTATATTCTTATCATAGACTATTTGTTTACTATATATCTGAGAGAAATTATCAGCAAATATTCAGAAGACAGTGCTTGAAGTGGTTATGTAACAGCATGTTATCTACCATTAAAAGGTTAATTATTTTATTTATTTTGTATTCATATTTGCCAAGAATGAACTTGGTTTGATGAACATTCCCAGACCTTTAGACATGAAACTCATCCATCCTCTTACTGTGTTTGATCTTAAGGTTCACAGGCCTTCATGTTACCACATCATTCAGGTCATTCTGACAACAATGTAACCAACAAGCAGAGGCATTCCTCCACATGTTGTGTGTGTATGTTCATATCCTCTCTGCCTCACAATCATTGTGGTTCACTGTGTGTGTGAGGCGCTCACACACTTACACACACATTGTGGTTCACAGTGTGTGTGAGGCGCACACACACTTACACACACATTGGCTCCGATCACCATACTCTCCCAAGCCAAGCCCTGCATTTTTAATCAAGACACTCATCTCTCTTTTAATACACAACATCTTTGATGGGGAGACACACTTTGATGGCATGTGATTTCATTTGTCTCTAAAAGCTTCATTTGTCTTAAAAGCTTGCAAAATATTCAGTTCAAGAAGTTCAACTTTAGCGCTGGCTTCTAAGAGGTTACTGTAATGATAAAATGGTAAACATTGGCGCAACATCTCAATAATTAAATAGAGTGAAAACACGGTGCCTTAATGTTTATGAGATTCATTTTGTGTTTATGGAATGATTATGTTGAAATGTTCCATGGCATTGAGCTTGTATGAACTTTCATGTTTGAATAAGCTAATTGCATGACATTTTAATGGCTCTTCTAGATTATATGATAACCAAAGGTTGGACAATAGACTCCACCCTGTCGTTGAAAGATACCCAGCAGTAGATAATTTATCTGAAATGGGTTGGAGATTCTTCTCCCTGAATGTTAAACACATGTTCCAGTGAAACATTTTCACAAGCTGAATCTCTGAGTATTCACAGAAACCTGCTGTTGTTGGAAATGTTATATTCAGATTTCAGATTCCAAAATTTAACAGCATAGCATAGCTGATTGACATGAGGGAAACTTCAAAAGGTATTTTTGTATTACATTTAATGGATGAATAACCTGCAGTTGTTAATGTTTACAAAACTGCTGTGGGTTGGTTATTTACATTCATAATTACTTACCTAGTTTGCATTGTTGTAAGCACTTTGTAAAAACAGTTTTTTAAAGGTGCTAAATAAAAACGTTTTTAATATTGTTGACTGTGACACAGATGTCCATTTACGAGGAGATCCTTGACCCTAGTCTCAGAGTCTATTATACTCTATACTCTATACTCATACTTTCTGGGCCAAACCGCATATAGACAGGTGTTCTATGAGTATTGAACACACAACACAAGGTAAATAGTTCAGTGTGTTCTTGATGATATTTGAAGATAGTAGAAGAGTCTCACAAGGAAACCTTGATGGACTATCTTCTTGCATTTGTGTTCCTGACATTCCGAGGAACCTTGCTCTTTTCATTAGCAACAATGAAATTAATTTGACCTTATTACATAAATTATTTTAAGAACTCTCTTTCTTGATATCATTGAAAGCAAAGACACCTGAAACCTCAAAAGCCAGAAAATAAATACATTCACGAAAGAATGTCTGGCAGAGACGAGTGACCATGGCCTATTGAACGCAATCAGTCTGTATCTATGGGCCATGTATGCATGTGGCCACAGAGCTGCTCCTCTGTATCTGTGGTGTTTACAAATCAAGCCCTTTGTGTGTCCCTGCTGTGCTGCCACAAGTTCATAACATCTATTGACTGACAGTTACAAACAGCAGAACTGCCAATGGCCAGTAGAAGAACTGCTGGTTCTGGTTCCTCACATTAGGGTATCAAGTAGGACAACTCCCAGTCACGTTAGCTATAACGTAGGGCCTACTAATGGGAGTCACTGTAGGATATGAAGTATACTGGTAGAAAAAATTGTATAAAATATTACTGGTGGAAAATAATTAAATATGAGTCCAAGTAAGTACTAATAATAATAATTGCCAAGTCCTACTAGAAGACTAGAATAGTTTTTAATGTACTACTAGAAGCTAATAGTGTATAGATAAAGAATCCAGTGAGGGATTCTCGGACCTTGTTCACAGGGAGCTTCAGAGTTAAGCAGGTGAAATTCACATGAATGTTTGTGCTAAGCAGGTGAAATTCACACACCAAATGACATTCATGTGTGCCACACCGGTGAGCTTGCATGTCCACCTAGCTTGTTCGTTGCTCGGACATGCGGCTGCTTTGAATAGACGCCACCGACGACTGACCAGCTGAAGCCTTTGCCCCAGAGATCCTGCTGGTTAATGTGTAAACCTCCTTTCCCCCAGAGGAAAACACAAGCCCAGAGCATGGGCTTGGACGGGGACGGGATGACATGGGAACATTGGCCCCAAGTGAGGCCGTCACTGTGCTGAATCACTTACACCTACTGCACGGGTTAGTCCACATGCTCGATGCAGCTGTGGTGACTGTAAGACTAGTTTAATGTTGATATATCTTGCTGGACACACGCACTTCTACTACAACAAAGAAAGGCTTCAACGTTTGAACAAATTGTCCATTTTTTTGGAGGGTTAACTGCTTTGATGTACTTATGTAATTAGATGTCATTATTTTTGTGGTTTGGTTTGAGTGCATAGTGCAGCATTTGGAATTTGCCTATGAGCCATCAGCACTGTTACTATACCATGGATCGAGCTGCTGCTGGGGCTGGGGGAGGTCTTCTTCACCTGAACATCCATGTGGATGAGGAGAAACCAAGTACTGGAATCCTGGAACTTCTTGATACACTACGTCCACAGTGGAAGACGAAAGACATTCAGATGAAGGCAAGTGCAAGTTTCAATTCCTTGATGAAATGTAAAGAACTGATTGTTAAAATAATGCTCTATCTTTTAATCAATAAATCAATTCACCAATCATTCAATTCATCCATCTGTCCGTCTGTCTGTCACTGCATCTAATCCAGTTTCAGTCCCTGAGTATATCTGTCTGTCCCTGGGTCTGTCTCCCGTTCTGTGTCTGTGCGTCAGTCTATCTACCTATGGTTGGTCTGTGGTTAACTAATTTCAAATTGCATTACATTTTATATTTAACTTACCACGTTTTTTTTGCCATTTGAATGCAAAAAGGAAGAAAGTGGTGTCTATAGATTATTGTTTACACATCGTACAAAGTACATCATTCATTTTTCATCTGTCTGGAGGCTAGACAAACGAAAAACGCTTTTGCAAGCTAGTCAATCTACAACAAGTTTCACCTTCACCTCACCTAACATCTCCTCATCGCCCCGTAGAACACTGTCATTATGACATGCCATTTCCAATGCATCTTGAGCTGTACTGTAAAACATGGTCCAACACATGAATCTCTTGTGGATTGATGAGCACATGACTTTGTCACAAGTGATAAAATAATTCCCTTACAGTCAAACGCATGCATTTAATATAGATGTGCACATTAATATGGAATGAACTCATGAATCGCCCCTCAAAGTTACGTCAGCAAGATAGGCCCAAGATGGCGGAACAACAAGAGCTGCCATTTTCCTTGCACCCTGGGAATTGTGTTATCTACAAATGTGCTCCTCACTGGACAGGCCCGTGTGCCAGCTCCATGTGCAAACACAAGGTCCAATCTATAGAAGAAATAGGGTTTATGTTTGTCCGGTGACAGTCCATTGAAGAGCTGACCTCTGCACCTGGCCAAGGTTCACTTATACTCATGCACAAACACACATTGAGTGATTGAGTTTATGATTTTGTCCCCTTTGACTACTTTGAAGACTTTCCAATGATTCATTGTTTCTATTTTGGACAAATAAATCCTGGAAAGAATTAATCAGATTAATAATCAGAATAATTAATCAGAATGTATCAGAATAATTCATCTAAAATATGTAAAATGTTCAAAAATGAAGGAAAATATATTCAAAGAGATCATGCTTCAACAGATAAAATATGTTCAATATGTTTACACCAATGCCTGGCTGATACAGTTGACAAAGGGAGACAAATGGTTGTGGAGCCACAGGTGAAGATGTAATCATATTGTTGTAACTACTGCAATGTTTATCCAATTGGCCCTTGATCCAGCGGTATGAATACTTGATGGGATGTCAAGGCAGCCATGTTTGTTCATTTCCGCTCTGGATAAAACACTTACACGGGCAATGTCCTGTCTGAGGTGTACAGAAGACCTTGGGGAAGGTGGCAGTGGGAGGAAATAATAACCAGGCAAAACTATGATTGTTGGCTATTGTTGTGTAGAATGTACCCAGAGATGTGCAGCAGACACGGTACATGTGGAGGGTAATTCATGCTCTCTGAAAGGCTCCATGCACACACGGTGCTTCACGTGTTGACCATGCAACTACATTCTGATACCCAAGGACATCAACATGTTATTCATTTGTATGTTATCTGTATCTATTTATCTATTCATCCATCCAAATTGTCATTTTAATCTGTGTGAATGATACACACACAGGCACACACACAAACACTCACACACACAGTTTCAACTCAAATAAGAGCTTAAAAAAAGTACATGAAATTAATTAAATTTTTCTATCTATCTATCTATCTATCTATCTATCTATCTATCTAGCAATCTATATATTGTTATGTGTGTTTGTTTTGTATTCAATTTAGTATATGTCCTGTCTTTTGTTTGGTTTCCCTGTCGGTTGTTTCTGTGAGTTGGGCTGTGTCCCAGCTGCCTTGCTTTCTAGAGAGGCAGTGTCCTTTGGAGGCATACGAGTCTGGATTGGGACAGACATCCACAGCAGCAAAGCCTTACTATGTCAACATGTCGCCAAAATACAGATGACAAATGATAGTTAGTGTTTTGTGAGTTCTGTGGGTTAATTGGTTATTAGTTATGTGTTTGGGCAGTTTACAGGTGGTATATCAATGGCAGTTAGCAGGCCAGATTGCACACCTGCACTCTCACCAGTACGATACTGTAAACCCATTGAATGATAATAATCATCATCATCATCATCATCATCATCATCATCATAATTATCATAAACACTTATGAGCAATTTCTATTCAATGTGAACATTTAAAGCTTCTATTACAATTATGGACTTAAATAAAGTGTTTTTTATATTTTGCCGTCATCTTTCCCTCCTCTGCTGCTCCCACATGGTTATTGGCAGATGGAGGCCAGGCAACGCAGACCGCTGTCTGGACCGTTGGACCGTTGTCTTCAACTCACCTCTATGAACAGGGGCTCTGGAACTAAACTTCTGAACATGGGTCTCTCTCCTATTCAGGAGTCTAGTGAGAGTGGGGATACTCACAAGTCCCTGGATGAAAGGATTGCCTCCATGCTGTGGAGGGTTGTTGGTGCATATGTACTTTACAGCAGTTCACAGTATTCAGCCTTCTAGGAAAATGTGGCGGGGGTCTTGGAAAAGGCCCTGCCATCTGAATCCATTGACCCTGTTCAAGGCCTCCTCCTGGAGATGGTCTGGAACATGGAGTATGAATGCATCCTGGTCAAGGCCTCCTCCTGGAGATGGTCTGGAAAATGGAGTACAAATGCATCCTGGTCAAGTCCTCCTCCTAGAGGTGGTCTGGCACATGGAGTGTGAATGAACCCTGTTTAAGGCCACCAGGCAGCAACCCTCTAACCCACTGGTGGGCGCCAGTGGCAAGGGAGGCTCTAAGGCTATGGAAGGAGACTCAAGTCCTGATTGGCCCAGGAAACATCTGACTCAGCTGATAGGTATCAATGTGCGATAAAGGCTGTGACTGTTGCACAAGTCCAATGTGTGGGTAGAACTTGGAGAGACCATGGAGAACAACTTCTGGTTGGCTTGTCGGAGGTTTCGGAGAACCATTTGTTACCTCAGGGGATGAAAGCAGGGCACTGCTCGAGTTACTACTATTGGCTCCTGTCAAGTGTTACCCTTAAGGAGAAACAAATCATGTTCCACCCTGACAATGGGCCAACTCCTCACTCTTTCTCAGAGGATTGAGGTGTGTTGGGAGTATGGCACATACGTACACTACATGGACTTTTGTAGACTTATGACTGAGCCTATGACTGAGTTTACTGAGAGATCATGTGCCAGGTACTGCAGCAGTATGACATTCCAGGGCCGTTTTTGCAAGCTATTGGGTCCCTGTACACTCGAAGTGAGAGCTGTGCTCACATTATCTGCATTAAGTCTGTTGATATTTATCTAATTTCCTTTTTGTGATCTTCATGGGCACTATATCAATCAGTTGACAATTGACCGCCTGTCACAGTCTGTCTGCCACGCCCCCTCCTCTACTCATTGATTCAAACTCACAGGTGCTCTGCATCAGGCGATTAGTGGAGGCTACAAATCAGCCCTTCGCTATTTACCAGGGGCTAGATTGGTCTTCGCTGTTTGTACATGCAAGTGCACATGCAAAGGCAGGGTCTGTTGTTGGCTCTAAGCTTGTCACCCTGGAGGAGGTGGTGGAGGACAGGATGCTGGCAAAACTGCTGGTGATCATGGACAATGTCTCTCATCCCCTCTACAAAACTCTGGACAAGCATAAGAGCAGCTTCAGCAACAGACTCGTTCAACCCCGCTGCCTTAAGGTATGGCACAGGAAATCATTCCTTCCTTGTGCCAACACTGTACAACACACTCCAACAGAAATGCACGTACTTTTTATTTTGATAAATATTGTTTTTACTGTTTTTACTGTATTTGTACTGTGGCTGCTGCTACGACAACCTAATTTCCCCTAATTTCAACCTAATTTTCTTGCTTAGAAAATATAGACACCTTATTTTGACACGTGCGTGGTTTTGTGCTGCAATTGGGTCCAGTACCAACCCGTTACAGTACAATCTGCCAACAATGGACCCAGCGCACTCTACTTCGCCCCAGAGTCGGCTGGAAAGAAATGAGTAGGCTCTCCAGCACCATGAGGTCCCTGCCCGGCACGTCCTGGTCAAGGACCTCATCCGGGACTTTCATCGCCGTCACCCCGACCAGCCGTCTAGGACCACTGCATTGACCAGAGACCCAGGTAGGAGGTCTCCATCCCCTCAGCTCCCCGAGCCACCCAGAAGTGACAACGAGGCATCCTCAGGCGAGGACATGTAGGTGGACGGCAACATCTTGGAGGAATATTAATCATCAGGCTCCTTCTGGTCTGCTCCACCCTCCGCCGATACCCCACCGGCCTTGGTCCCACATCTCCCTGGACTTCGTCACCGGTTTGCCACCATCCCACGGCCACACCACCATCTTGCCCTAAATGCCCTAAATGTAAATGTAAAGCTTGACCGCGGTCGATCGGTTCAGCAAACTGGCCCACTTCCCTCGGCCAAGGAGATGGCCAAACTGGTTCTCCAGCACGTGTTCCGCATCCATGGCCTTCCCGTCGATGTGGTGTCCGACCAGGGACCACAATTCACCTCCATCTTTGAGGGAGTTTTGCAAATTGGTCAGGGCCACCGTCAGCCTGTCTTGTGGTTTTCAGCCGCAGACGGCCAGATGGAGAGGAAGAACCAGGAGACGGCCCTCTGGTGCATGGCCTCCCAGCATCCTGCATCATGGTCCCAGCAGCTCCTGTGGGTCGAATATACCCATAACACTTTAGCCAGCTCTGCCACAGGTCTCTCCCCCTTTCAGTGCGCCTACGGGTTCCAGCCTCCCCTGTTCCCCGCCTTTGAGAAGGAGGACTCCTCTCCTTCGGTCCAGGCCTCCAAGGGTCGCCCTTCTACACTTGGCTAACCGCCACCACACCAGGGCCCCCAGCCATCAGGTAGGCCAAAGTGTGTGGCTGTCCTCCTGGGAGCTACCTTTACGAGTGGAGTCCAGGAAGCTGGCACTCAGGTTCATAGGGCCTTTCAAGATCGAGAGGATCATCAACCCCGCGGCGGTCTGGCTGAAGCTTCCCCAGTCCATGAGGATCCACCCGACATTTCATGTCTCCAGGGTCAAACCTGTCCAGGTGGGTCCTCTCGTCCCTGCCGCTCCACCTCCCTCTTCCAAGGTGGATCGAGGGGGGTCTTACCTACACGGCCTACCAGCTCCTTCATTCCTGCCTACAGTACCTGGTCAATTGGGAGGGCTACGGTCCTGAGGACAGGTCCTGGATCCCGGCACGTCCTGGACAAAGACCTCATCCGGGACTCATATCACCGTCACCCCGACCAGCCGTCCAAGACCACTGTAACGGATCGGTACTGGACCCAATTGCAGCACAAAACCATGCACGTGTGAAAATAACGTGTCTTTATTTTCCAAGCAACCAATAACAGGGAACAAGCAGGATAGGGAATCCGGGACGGGAGGTAGGTGAACGGAGACCAGGAAGGACGAGGCGGAGATCGGAGTCGGGGACAGGCAGGATCGAGAAACCGGGACAGGTGGCAGGAAAATTGCTGGAGAGACTTGCATGTACAAACAGCAAAGACCAATCTACCCCCAGGTGAACAGTGAAGGGCTGATTTGTAGCCTCCACTAATCGCCTGATGCGGAGCACCTGAGTTTGAATCAATGAGTAGAGGAGGGGGCGTGGCAGACAGACTGTGACAGGCGGTCAATTGTCAACTGATTGATATAGTGCCCATGAAGATCACAAAAAGGAAATTAGATAAATATCAACAGACTTAATGCAGATAATGTGAGCACAGCTCTCACTTCGAGTGAGACTACATATATATATATGTACATACATACATGTATGTTGAATGTGGATAAATAAGTAACTGAAACGTTCCCAAAACGGGCAAGAACTTTAAATTTCCACATGTGGAGCCAGAGCTAGGCTATGCACATTCTATACTGTATGCACATATAATAATAATCTGACAACATAATAGTATGTCCATTCCATCGGCCACGTAGGAGATCTACTAGTCACCAGACAACAATTGTGTTTTTAGAAAAACCAAGTCAAGTTATCCTGACAACCAGAACCAAGTAAGCAAACCAGCGAATGTCAGGCAAATGTCTGTTGAAAGAGTTACAAGGTGGGAAACCAAACAACAGAAAGAAAAGGCAAGGCCGTCATGGCTAAGTAGGTGACTCACCTGTTGGAAACTGGAGAGGATGTACCTGCCTGGGCAAAACTATTACTCTACAAAACAAGGGCCATCAAGTCGGACATCACTAAGAAGTTTGAGCAGCTTATTTTTAAACAATTTTGAAAACATGCAGAAGTTCATCCAGTCACTTACTAAAGAAACGCATCACCGCACTGGAAGACAAAAATCCTACAGTCAGTTTTGTCCGGTATTAAGTCCTCCACAACCAGGTGGAGGACTTAATCAGCAGGAGTAGAAGAAGCAACATGATAAACGTCAAGGAGGGAGCCCAATTGGGTGGCATCTATGCCTTCCTCTGAAAATCCTCAGCTACATCATGGACCTCAAGGATGGCAAGAAACCAGGGGAAGTGGACAGGGCACACAGGGAGCCTCGTCCATGTCCTGATACCCATCAGCCGCCGCAGGCTTTTCATCCACCTGCCCGGTGGCCCGACCGAAGCGTCCTCCAGGTAGCCGGAAGAATTCTCCACTCTCCTGGGAGACACTTTGTGTCCGACAGGCCCTCTCTACCAGGGTGCAACGCAACAACAACATCATTGAAAAGATCAAAAGTAAGGGATACTGGTTCTCCTGGCTCATTCTGTAAGTGCCTCAGACTTCTTTTACATTAATTGGCGCAACCGAATTTAACACAGACTCATACTCTGTAAAAAGTCTGTATTCCCAAAGTGCAAAGGGGAATAAAATATAGGCTGGGGCAGAATCCTTCTTTTTTTCAAGGCGTTTTATAGCCTGATAATGGCCAGAATACTGCACAAAATCGTCAGAGCAAAAAAAAAAAAGTGTGATTCTGACTGCACAGACAGAATTACTTATCAGTATTCATACTCAATTTAGACATTATGAAAAGGGGTCTGGGTCTGGTCTGGGTGTTGTAGCCTGCCTGAGATACCTCCACCCAGCGTTCATGGATAGGAGAAGACAGACAGGAGGTCACAGCCTCCATCTCAGGGTTAGGTTTTGTTTTATGTTCCATGTCGTTTTGTGTTTTGTGTATTGTGTATTTTATGTACTCCCCCCACAGTGTAACAGAGACAAAGGATTGCTATTCTTCTCATCTTTCTCATCAGGTCTATGCTTTATTTTCTTCTTTCATGAAATGTGCCATAATTTCTTAAATATGCCCAACTTATTAAAATATGCTTAAAGCCATACAACTAGCATGGAACTTCATGGAATGTAAAGATGATTCAAAACTCAGTAACAAGATGTAATATTCTATCCCATCTTCAACCATACTGTGATATTGCCATGATTCAAGAAATCCACCTTACCATACAGGAGTCTCCTCTCCACTTTCAGGAGCTGCCAGAGGTGTCAGCCTACTAATAGCTAAAATAATTAAAATAATGTGGTGCTGTTGGGCACCCTTCAGAATGAACGCCCAGGCCCTCCTCCTCTCCTCAGTACCCTCCTCTCCTCAGTACCCTGCTAGCCCACAATGCTGATGCTCCTTTATTGGTGGGTGGCGCACTCAACCTGATCAGTGATGCAATCATTGACCATTCCGCAAGAACACAAGTATACATTCTCCTCAAACACTCATAATTCCTACTCTGGGACTATATCATCTCCATATCATCTGCTCACACTGTGAATGTAATTGGCAGAGAAATGCTGAGCACCCCCATATCAGACCATGCACCTCTTTCAATGACTCTCAGCCCTATATTCAACAACGAGCGTAGAACAAAACAATGGAGATTTAAACACTCACTATTGCAGGATGCAGACTGTCCAGTTTCAGTTTCAAGTTTCAAGTCCTTTATTGTCAAATGTGCAGCATCACTTACAGTCATACTGTACAATGAAATGTCTTGGACGAGGCCCGTTCCAACATGGAAGGAAAATCAATGATAACAGTTAAATAAAATGAAATAAAATAAAATACGTACAATAAGTACAGAATAACAGTAAGTAGTAACAGTAAGAGCAGCAATGGAGAATGAAAGATGAAGAATGAAAATAGGCAGCAATGGAGAATGATTGTAGCAGCATTGTAGAAATATAAAGTGCATACTGAAAGCATGTAAGTATTTACATCATACATAAAGGACGATGTATGATGGAGGGTTGTACATGAGCTTTGATGGAAGCAGTGGTAAAATATGACACAATACAGATGTGCAGGAATAAAGTGCAAGTGCATATAGTATTGTACAGTATTATTCAGTATTTACATACATGTGTGTTGAGTGTTGAGTTATATGGTCTGTTGTTCCCATCAAATAATGCCGGCATATAAGTGTTTACATCAGTGGCTATTGAGTATTAAGTCCTCCACAACCAGGTGGAGGACTTAATCAGCAGGAGTAAAAGAAGCAACATGATAAACATCAAGGAGGGAGCCCAATTGAGTGTTATCTATCATCCTCAGCTCCATCCTGGACCTCAAGGATCGGCAGGAGGCAACAAATCCTAAATGTAGATTTCTGTTTTTCGCCCAGGAAATGCTCTCTGGGGGCCCGCATTGAACACATTCAGAGTGATAAGTAACAGAGTGATTGGCCTTGCGTGTCTTGCAGCAAAACGTTTGATCTTAATGACCTGGAATGTGAGGAAACCCTACTGCTTCAAGTGGCTGCAGGATTTCCTCCATTATTTAAGCACTGAAAAGGCTACCACCATTCTCAGGGACCAGGATGTGCCATAAGATTATTCCTAGACTCATAAGAACACAGATACTTCTTCCCTGTATAATCAGTGCTCAGGGCTGATAGTATGCTTATCCATTCAACATGTTTCTATTAACCTAAGTTCTTCCTGACTACAGCATCTATTCTGATTATCCATCTTTCTGTTTATCTATCTAAGTATCTGTCTGTCTATCTGTCTATTCATCTATCTATCTAGAATACTCTGCACAGGGGCTGATACGTGACATGTGACATGACAAGTGTGCACCTCAGTTGAGTTAGCGCAGTGCGTTCCGCCCTACTCCAGGTCATCGTTAAAATCATGAATGGAGAAAAAGAACATCCATTGAGGCTCTCTTCCGTTGTGTTCTGCTCTGCATTTGTGTTCTGGATTTTACTTTTGTGTTGTGGCTTTTGCATTCAGTGTTTTGGCGCTTCACTTGTGTTTTTCATTAAAGTGTTTGTGTTTTCAAATTTGCTAAGCATTTTGAATATTCATGTTTGACACGTCTTGGCCACCGTTGTATTGGTCGATTGTGAAACAAACATTGAATTTTGTTGTTTAGATTGTAAACTAAGCAAACATTGCTGAATGTATTTTGCTTTCAATTTGCTTTTCTATCTCTATCGTCTGTCTGTCTGTCTGTCTGTCTGTCTGTCTGTCTGTCTGTCTGTCTGTCTGTCTGCCTGTCTTTCTGTCTGCACTTCATCACATTAACCTCCACCCCTCCTCCTCTCTTTTCATCCTCTCTCTCGCGTCTCCCATCTCACTCCCAGGTGTTCACGGAAGGTATCACCAACCGCCTTACAGGCTGCTACGTGGGCTCTCTGCAGGAGCCTGGCTGCTGTGTCCTGGTACGCGTCTACGGAAGGAACACAGAGCTGTATGTGGACCGCCAGAGGGAGGTGGAGATGCTCCAGGTTCTCCACGCTCACGATTGTGGTCCTCTGATCTTCTGCAGCTTCCACAACGGTATCTGCTATGAGTTTGTGAGGGGAGAGGTTCTGGATGACCGGTTGCTCAGGCAACCGTCCATATACAGGTTGGTATTACAGTACATGTATACTCATAGTGCAAAACATTACACTACAATGGAAAGATTCAAATGAATGACACCAGTGCAGTGCTGCTCTGGAGACTGTTGACTGGGACAACACAGGCACACATAGATGCTCCTCTCATTTCAGTTAGATTATAAAAACTTTTCTGTGAATAATTTGTGATGATTATGCATTAAAATAAGTCTGTGCATGCTTAATTTTGTCTTTTTAATCTGTTATATATTTATACTGAGTATATATTTTGATATCTTTATCTATATCCTAAACATTAGTTTTTCATATCTTTATATCTTGTATTTCTGCACCAATACACCACAAGCTTGATGCTCAATTGAGCATGTTATTATATTCTCATAACATTTTCCTGCTTCTTTCAGAAAATTCACTGTTAAATTACCATTTATTTTTATGGGAAAATCTATGATTGCAGCTCATGCATTTTCATATGTTAAGACACATAGTTTTAACTTCCCGCAAAAATAGAGGCTCTATACATCCACTGCAATTGATAAGCTGTGTTTATAGTGTTCAGTGTGGTAGGAGAGAAATTCTTTACTGCACTATTACTTAAAGCTGAACACCATTATTATGGAGACCAGTACACTTTTAACCTATTTCAGCTGTTTAAAATTAACATTGTGTCCAGATCTGAGGAAAGGCATTAGCGTGGAGACAGCCCTCTGTATGTTTTAGATGTGTGATTCCTCCCTCCGCAGTAATGTTAACCATGCTCGCCTTACCTGAAGACACATCAACACGTAATGGCCAGCAGGCACCAAAATAACAAGGTCAAAGGTTGATTATTAATGACTCCCCATTGTAGTTTTGTTAAAGGAACGATAAGGATGTTAAGTGGAAAGGGGGTTGTTGTTCCTCCCTGACACTGTGTGGTGTTGTAATAACAGTTCACTCTGTGTAGATTGATTGCTGCAGAAATGGGGAGGATCCACTCCATCAAGCCGCAGAAGGGCGAGCCGGCGGCTCAGCTCTGGAGCAAGATGTCCCACCTCCTCTCACTGGTGAAGAACAACATCAAAGAATGTACAGACAATCAAAGGTGATCCGAAACAACAGGAGCTGCTGCATGATGCTGTAACACGTGTACATTCGATGAATGAACAGCCACTTGAAATTAATAAATGAAAAAAAGCATACCTTTTTGTTAAAGGCAGGCCAAGCATTTCTCTTGATTGTCATTGGACCCTGAACTGAGCCTTTTTAAACTGACCTTTTAACCTTGATCATAGGGCACGTAATTATCTAAAACACTACATAAATAGCATAATTTTCTGTACAGAAATTAATTAGAAATTAAGTGAGAGAGAGAGAGAGAGAGCGAGAGAGAGAGAGAGAGAGAGAGAGAGAGAGAGAGAGAGAGAGAGAGAGAGAGAGAGAGAGAGAGAGTGTGTGTGTGTGTGTGTGTGGGGGGGGGGGGGGTGTGTGTGTGTGTGTGTGTGTGTGTGTGTGTGTGTGTGTGTGTGTGTGTGTGTGTGTGTGTGTGTGTGTGTGTGTCTGTGTGTGTGTGTGTCTGTGTGTGTGTCTGTGTGTGTGTGTGTGTGTGTGTGTGCGGTGTGTGTGTGTGTGTGT
>OMKI01004363.1:0-10250 GCA_900302315.1 Phycis blennoides
GGCGGGGCCCAGCGGGGGGTCCATCGCGTCCTTCTGCTGCATCAGGGCCTTGTTGAAGCTCAGGTCCAGGCAGACGCCGTTGTCCCCTGGACCCGGGTCGGTGAAGAGACAGAGAGAGGGCGAGAGAGAGAGAGAGAGAGAGAGAGAGAGAGTGAGAGAGAGAGAGTGAGAGAGAGAGGTAGACAGTTGGCAGAGAGAGAGAGAGAGAGTTAGGGGAGAGAGGCAGCCAATTAGCAGAGGGGAAAAGAGCGAGGGAGAGAGATGGCCTTAGGGGAGACAGAGAGACGTAGCACGTTGGGCGAGCGAGACCTAACGGTGGTCTTATAGAGAGGGTTCCAGGGGTGGATGCGGGGGAGGGGGGAGGATTAGATCCGAGCCCCCACCCGTCCCAGATGTAGAGATCCTCTATACAAGCACAGAGCTCCACCCCCCCGAAATAAACCTGCTGGCAAACCAAGCAGTCCCCATGTGAATATGAATGAGGGTTCTATAAATGAGGCTTTATGTATGTTCATCACTGCTATACATTTTGCTCTAGCTCCAGCAAACCCCAATGTTATGGCTGCAATAAAATCTATATGTGTTTTGACGGACTGTGTGCCTGCACCTACACAGCCACAGAGGTAGACGCCTTTAAGGGTGTAGATGCTAATGGCTAGTGATGGAAACATGTACTGTATATATATATATATATATATATATATACAGTATATATATCTACGGGTCAAACAGCCCAAAGACCAATCAGTCAGAACAAAGACAGACGTATTTTAAAAACTTTTAATTAAATCGATAAGAATTGCCATCTGCTGCGGCCGAGGGCTGGGAGCAGAGCGTGACCCGGCCGCGGCATTCCTGGTGAGCAGGCCGGGCGAGGAAGATAAAGGAACAATACGCTGCTTCATCCAGAACGCGCCTGCTTTAAGGCTTTGGACAGGGCAGGGTCGGGGATGTTTTAGGAAAGAGAAACCAGAGGGGTGGGGGGGGCCGGGGGGACTGAGTAGACTGATATCCTGTTTGCTCGGCACAGTGTCCTTCCCTCGCACCAGCACAGAACCGCCATTCACAAACCGCCGCTGAACACACAAACTTACATCTGGTGGTGCGTTAGATATGCACGCCGCCTGTGCGAAGGCCGGTCAAATCGCGGGCCGTATGTACTGCTGTGTAGTCGCAGGCTCCTGTTGGCTTACGGTGGATTCTTTTTGAACGACATCGTCTGTAATGAGACGGTCGTTATAAACAACCTGGAGGATGTGTAGACGGAGCGCGGTGGGGGGTTCAACCCAGTGGCTCAACTCACTACTGCATCTTCCCCTGGTGACCTGGGTTCGATTCCCACCTGTGATCCTATGCTACATGTCATTTTCCTTCTCTTTCAACCTCTCTCTCCACTCCTGTCCATAAAAGCATAATTAGCCCTTAAAATACATTTTATATAAAAAGGATGCCTAGAAAAAACCCCAGAAGCCTTTCGGCAAACAGACGGGGCAAACAGCCCTCTCCGACCCTAGACAAGCCTGCAATCGCCCCCTACGGGAATGTGTCATGTGTCGCCACATGTCATTTGAAAGGAAGCCCCCACAGTGGGCTCCATTCAGGTGGGGGGGGGGCAGCACAGCCAGACAACTTTCCACTGCCCGTGAATGGTGGAGTTCAGGCCCCAATGGAAACATCTGGTATCTAAGCCACCTTCAGTGCACTTCAGCATGCATGGACACGTGGAGTCAACATCTATTTGGTGTTGAGGTTGATAAATCCGGGAATGGCTGGGAATATTTCCGGAAAAACAAATAAAGAAACTGCAAAAATGCACTGAAATTATCTAAAATTAACTTCAGACTACTTGAGGACATACAAGGGCATCTTTTTGACATTATGTCGTGAAACTATTTCTGCCTCTTCCTGTTAGTTCACGGCCCTAAAAAGGGATTAGCCGCTCATATCTTACAAAACCAAACCTCAAATTCCCGGGCCATGATTGTGTTGCTTCCACGCATTTCTTTTTGAGAACTGCCTGTTGGACAAACGATTCCCCGAGCAGCGCTGGGAGAAAGAGTCCCCTGGCAGCTGAACCAGGCCTGCAGTGGGACAGACGCCAACCGCTGACTGAGGAGGCTGTGTTTGCGTGTTATGTTATTTAGTCATGATGACATGTTCCGCGGCACACCCTCTTGTTCCCAGTGATGATGCAGGACATAATAGGAAGACAGAATTCCTGCAGATTGTACATAATGGCGTTTCCCCGACTGCCACAGATTTGGATGCTGTATTGTGTTAAAAATACCTGTGTGTCGTATGCTTTATAGCCATATGTATAATAGGTTATTTCCATTCCATTTCCTTTGACTATTTGGTCAAATATGTTGTGTTTCAGGAATTGTACATTGCGTTAATGAAAGACCATGTTTCAGTAATGAGCCCCAACAGAGAGGCAGAGTATTAGGAAAATGAATGAGATCAGCCACTCAAAAAGCAGTACATGAAGGCACCAACATAGGGTTTTTTATTTGGTTTGTCAACAACAACAGCAGGTAGTTACTTTCATGATCAAAAGAAAAATGGAGGACAACTCACAGGCTTTTCTGGCTGGTCATCACGGTGCCAAATGTTGTAGTGTCCACATTGGTACTGAATCAAGACGTTCTCTGTTGAGTTCTGTCAGCCGCTATATGGTTACAAACATCTGAACCGGACCACGGCAGGATGGTTTCACCCATCTTGGTCTAGACCTACTGACCTGATCCAGGACACAATGTGGTCCAAGGTAATACTCTTGGTGGGGAATGTGTTTTCAATGCATTTTTCACACCTATAGTATGTGCTGTTGTTTTTTGTTGTGTATTACAATGAGGTGAGTTTCAAGCCACCATAATGTAGCATTATAAATTAGCATTGTAGGCTGTATTTGTTTTTGTCCTAGGCCTATTTCATTTGTGTAAAATGTGTGTTGTTCTATAACTGTTAGCTAGCAGCAAGATCATTTTTGTTGTTGCCATTTCATATATTGAAGCAAAATTGTTAGCATCATTGCTTTTTGCACATCCAAAAAATATTATATAACAATATCTAATACCAACTATCTAACAACTAATCTTTTTGTGTGTGTGTACATTTGCAGCACAGTGTTGCCATTACTGGGTGTACAAGAATGAATGACGCCATTTTCACGAGTTGAAAACCTTGAGGTACAAACATTGAATTTGGCTTTTGGTAGCCGTCGTCTGGGCTGAGAATTCCCATGACGCCGCGGGAGGAAACATCTGCATCGCGCTACGCATCGCTATGGAGATCGCCTCTCATCGGGGGAGACGCGGTCTGGGAACAACAGCTGTGGACTCCGGGTGGCAGTGAGTGAAACAGAAGGACTGCGTGCATGAATGGGGCCACTGTGTCGCCGCGCACTCTTTCCCACACCACTTTTTTTTGGCGGAATCCTGCTGGCGGAACGTTACACGCAGAGAAAACAAACCCACGGTGACTCTGTACCGAGCGGCCGTAGTGCAGAGGATCACTCACTGAGCACCCCTTTGTCGTCTGCACCTCCAGAGCTCCTGGTATGAACGCGTGCTGCCCTACACGCCCTACACCACGTAGGGCAGCACCACGGAGCACTAGCCCTACACCACGTAGGGCAGCACCACGGAGCACTAGCCCTACATGACGTAGGGCAGCACCAAGGAGCACTAGCCCTACACCACGTAGGGCAGCACCACGGAGCACTAGCCCTACACCACGTAGGGCAGCACCACGGAGCACTAGCCCTACATGACGTAGGGCAGCACCATGGAGCACTAGCCCTACATGACGTAGGGCAGCACCACGGAGCACTGGCCCTACATGACGTAGGGCAGCACCATGGAGCACTAGCCCTACATGACGTAGGGCAGCACCACGAAGCTCCGCTTCAATCACCAGATTGGTCAAAGGAAGGAAATAGTCAGGAAATGGTGAAAAAAAACTAAACAGGAAAGGGGCGACACACCCCAGCATTCTGTCTGCGTTAGGTTATTATTGCAGTAGTAGTATAGTGAAATATACAGCAGGCTATTGTGATTACGTGAGTGCGGACACCTTGCCGACGGCGTCGTATGATTCTTTAAAGCGCTGCGAGGAGTGCGGGCCCACTGTACACACGGGTCACACATTATCCAACACCACCGCTGGCAGTCTGGGCCGAGCCTCGGCCAAGCCCAAGATAATGCAGCCATTGAACGTGAATCACAGTGCTTACCTTCATATACTATCAAGAGCTGCTCTGAGGGCGGGCCTACACAGCTCCTACATTCACCTTCAAGCTATACAGTACCTGCATTTCATAGAGAGCTCACAGTTCAATGGAATTATAGGCCACCCCAACGGCATAATATTTGTGTATTCTATAGTCTGAATAGTAAAATATAACTGTCTAGGATAAGGATTTGTATATGGCTTTTGTATTGGTATTAAGTATTGGGTTGCTGTTTTTTTTTTTGATCACAAGGCTACCCAAGTTTATCTTTAAACATCTAAACTTTTGTTAGCATTTTTTATATACTATCACCATCTTATTCTAGTGCACATCCATAAGAAATCCCTTTCATCATCATTATCTCTCTCTCTCTCTCTCTCACACACACACACACACACACACACACACATCACATCCCTTAAAAGGTATTACAGTAAGACCTTAAATAGTTTCATCTAATGACACTTAACGCTCTCTAATTACAATATAATCTATGTTAAGATACTTTTATCCGTGCCTCTGCAATAAAATAAAGACGCTTTTGTGTTGATAAAAGGAATTGGCATTGAGCTCCTGTCCGTTGCCTTTGAGTTTAAATGTAGAAGTCCCTTTTAAAGTCTTAATGCCTGAACAACTTTGTAATGTATTGTACACCTAAACTCAACCATCCTTCATCGTGTATGACTAAAAACCAATTACTTCAAACTCAGTTAGCTAAACCTAACCATCTCCAAGAGAATAGTAACCTGACCATTTAAAAGCTCCACAATTAGCCTCCAGGGCTTCTGACATGGACTTCATGGTGTGGTTATGGTTCTACTGCCCTGGAAGCCACTCCGATACAGAGAGCTTCAACTCTCACAATAAATACCTACATTATTTTCAAGTTCCCCATTTAAAACGTGAACCGGTCCTCAAGCGCACTTTTATCCCTTAAGATTCCATGACGCACAAAACAGACAAAGCCTTGGATTTCTTTTGCATTTCGTGATCAAAGTGAAAAGTTAAACATGATCCAAAAATCCACCGTCTGTTCCTTGTTAGCATAACCTTTGATCCGCACAAAATCCGCACCAATCTCCTTCCCTGTTGCTAACCATCCTACAGCCTGCTGTGGTCCAAGCGTCACCGCTCAGTACTGTGAGAAGGCAAACTGTCTCTCCTCAAGCAAACTGAGGGACCTGTTGAGCAGTGCCGTTTCACTGTCCACAAACTTATACCCAAACATCTTCATGGCGGGCCCACACAGCTTCTGCACCACCTGGGCCAGTTTAAAGGGGATTCGATATCGCCACTTCTCCGCCTGCTCTGAGGAGTTCTTCTGGGTGGAGTAGACCCCGCTTGCTCCCCTCGTGGTCTGGGTGTTCTTTAGAATCCAGTTCTTGGCCTGAGGGCTGAACGGGATCCCGGTGAACTTGTACATCTCCTCCGCCTTCTGCATGGGAAAGTGCGCTATGTCCTCGTATCTCACCAGCATGTAGCGCCTCTTCAGCCAGGCGGGCTGGCCCAGTCCCAGCTCCGCGGACATCCTGATCTGGTCGCAGGTTCCTTTGAAGCGCTTCACCTGCTCCACGTCCTCGGGGACCTCGCCTTCCTGCGCCCAGGAGTTCCAGGTCTGGTACTGCGCCGAGAAGGCCACCATGCGGGACGCCAGGACGGCCCGCGGGTCTCGGACCAGCTGGATCACCGAGACGTCCAGCCGGGGGTCCTCCACCAGGGGCCGGAGAGTGTCCAGCTGCCGCACACGCACCGTTTTGATCGCATGGTGTCTCTTGGACAGGCAGGACTCGGCCGCCAGGGTCAGGTTAAGTGGACCGCAACGCCGGGTCCTGCAGTGGTACCTGCGACAAGAACAGTTGTAGATGGGGAGGGTTTTTTTTTAACGGCTAAACTCTCATGACAAAGTCTTATCGATGGAACAGCCACCGAAATGCACCCTACCTCTCGAAGACGTCCTTGACCACGGGAGAGCAAACCGACGCTTCGCAGAGCGACGAGCTGGACTCTCTGCGGAACAGTGCTGGAGTGACGTGGTCCCGGGGAGCCGGGTAGATGTACTTCTCCAGAGAGCTGAAGTCGCACAGGAAGAGCCCCTGGAGAACGTCGCGGTACATCTCCGTCAAGCCCGTCACGTTCCCGCTGTCCGCCGCCTCGGACAGCATGCGCTCGATGTGCCAGAGGGGCTCGAACAGGTAGAACATGTTCTCGCCGTGCTGGTTGAAGAACTCCCCCACAAAGGAGGAGCCCGACCTGGTAGTGGCCATCAGCAGGATGTGTTTGTGGCGCTCGCTGGCGTTGAAGCTCCCCGTGGACTCTGCTCTCGGCTCTTGGTTCTCGGCGAGGACATTTTGGGTGGTGTCGTTTACGTACAGAGGGGTGGATGACGTCAACAGTGGAGTCTGCCTCTGGGTCAGCTTATCAGACACCCTATTAAGAGACATGACACAATGGATTACCGTGAATCAAAAGCACGCGCCCATTATGTCTCTAATGCACTCGAGTTGTTCTGCAAAATTTCCAGATTTCAGTCCTGATCGAAATGACTTGAGAACAGTCAAAAGGTCCGTCAGGATTTCCTAGTGGTTAGGGTGTTTGACTCGCAGCCAAGCTGTGGCTGTTTGACTCACAGGTTCTGAGAACTCAGAGTTCTGAGTCACAGGTTCTGGGTTGGAACCCCAATGTCCACGTAGGAAATCCCTGACCAAAATGGTTATCCCCTACTTCCTAATGAATGATGTATTTATTCAATTAATAGGCATTAGCTTTGGATAAGTGTGTCTGCTAAATGACCAACTAGTAGTATATTGCTTTATAGTACTAGTGAATGTACTTTGGCAAGTCTCACTCGCCAAATTTGCGACCAGCCGAGAAGATGACAGCTCGGCATTTTACTTGTTTTACGTTTTCATTGTTGGCCTTGGCAGGAAGGTGTAAACAGCAACGCTGTTGGCTCGACTGGTGTATCTCAGCAAAACACTCCTCAAGGCGAAAATAAGTGTCACCATTCGGGTCGATTCATCCCACTACCTTGACAGTATGTTGCTCTCCTTCTCGATGATGACCAGGGCCACGATGAAGATGAAGACGATGGCATACTTGGTCTTCATAATGAGCCGTGGGTCTTGGGGGGGAGTAGACAGTTGGAGTTGTGTGGTGCGAGATGGTGGCTGTAGTGCAAACACCAGTTCACTCACTTCTCATTTCTCTTGTCGTCATGTCTTGTCATGCTATGGACAACGCCAACGAGTCTGTAATTAGGAAAGAAGGCTTTGATTATTGACCAATCGATTACTTCTTCAATGTAAAAACGTTAGCGTAAACTAAGATAATCTCAAGTCTCAAGTCTCATTTTAGGCCATGATGTGAGGCTTTGAAGGGAGGCAGTGGTTAGATTTTATTCTTAAAAAATCTCGTTAAGTCTTGCTGGTTTCTCCCCAAATTGCCTACCCTACTTTTTATAGCATATTAACCAAAACCAGCTTCGCTCCACGTGGAGTTTGCAAATACAGAGGAACCAACTCCTCAACCCATTCCATGCATGCATTTCATCAATCTATAAAATACAGGTTTTCAGGTATTTCATGGTTATTTATGCATCCTCACAGATGACAGTAAGCATTTTACAGGAATCACAACTGCCCAACAATTGGGGCAGTAAAATGCTGTACAGGTACCAACATGTCAATAGTCCCATTCAGTTAGCCATCCTGATGGCTGAAAGTGTGAATGTGAACAGGATGAGCACAGGGCACTAAACATGTCTGGGCCTGGAGGGATTAAAGAGCAATGCCTCATGCCACAAATACCAGCCTCCATCACCAGCCAACAGCAAATATTTGCAGCAAGCGTAATGATGCCAAAACATGCGTCTCTGTAATGATGAGCAGTTTCTGTCGGACCTGTCAAATCAGGGAATCTCTGTGTGATCTGCACAACGCATACCTTTAACAGATAAGACACCATTTTCAAGCCTTTGATGAGTTCTTGTGTGCTCTGGGAGAACATTCCCTTTTCAGAGAGGCCTCCTCGTAGGACATTAGACCAAGTATGGGTTTGCTCCTTGTATGGACCATGGCAGGGTCGAAGATCTTCGCTGGTTTAGACTAGTACCTGTGCCTTGGTACATAAAGGAGCGGACCCATAATTAGTGTTATGAGTGACACGTGTGTATAATCCTCTAGGATGCTTCTGTGAAAATAGGGTCTATTATTTGAGCTTATTCCACCAAAGCCATCAAACTGTCAGGCTGAAGGCACGTGTGCAGCAGAGGGCTTTTGCATATTCAACACTCACTGAAGCGTTTGGCAATTTCTGACTATCTGCTGGAGCAGAAATACACATCACCATGTTTATCATCTCACTACAAATTACCTTAATGGTTGCCTTCAAGGCCTTGACGCTCTTGCGCATAGAGATGTCGTTGACTAAATGGCTGATGATAAGCCCACTAGTTTGTCGAATTAAACTGCTAATTATAATGGTAACACTTTTTTTTATTCATCAGTCATGTTGAATTAGTCTATGAAATCGGTGTGTGTTTCATTGACATTTCAACCATATAACATAGATACTTAAAGTAAGAGAAAAACAGAAAAACAGACGCAAGCCCCTTGTGTGTGGATGGGGGAGGTGTGTGGTAGGTGGTCGGTCTGACAATAACGTAAGCATCTCCCTTGCCACTATTTCGACCAATTTGACTTGAACTGCATTATGCATGCATCTGCCCAACACACCGTACAACGAATAGGGTAAATAGTTCCCATGCCTTTAAAATACCATGTGTGTAGTTTGTTTTGTGGGATTCGGATGGCCGATCAATGCGTGAAGAAAAATCCCGTTAGTGATGGATGGGTGTTAAAAATGCTGAACATATACTTTTTTTTCCCCCTTCAGTTGGCGTAGTCATCATTATTCGGTACATTCATCTCATAACGTTGCTTATGTTTCTGTAGATGATCAATGTATGACACAATACAGCCCACCGCGGCAGCGCAGAACCGCTTTTACACGCACCGACCGAAAGATGCCGAGGAAAAAGGAGCCGAGGGGAAATAAACTAAAAGTACAAACCTTTTATCTGGCTCCTCGGCAGTAAAGCAACAGTTCACTATGATACATCCGAATCTCCCTCGTAGCATCTTGCTGCATTGTCTTGGCCAGGGGGGCTACACACTGCCCCATTGTATCCACTGGATCCTTTCCCCCACATGAGGAGAAGTAGGGGGCGAAAACTGGACGAAGCTTCGGCGTCCTGAGGAGCTCGTCGGAGCCTCAGAGAGGAGATCTCTTATACATGTTGTGGACTGAAGTGAGCCAATGCGCAACAAGAAAAGTTCACATTTTTTTATTTCATCTCAAGAAAGGATGAAACGCGTTTTTCTGTGATTAGTCTACGGTGGCCTTTGTACGTGTGTGCATCGCGTCGTAAGGTGAAAGTCGCAGCGGTGGAAGTAAATTGAATGGAATCAAATGAAGAAGTTGCTGTAACTTTCTTTCTGCGCTCCGCTGCTCTTACAGTAGTCGAGGTTGGGGGGGGGGGGGGTCGTGAACACGCTGTCCTCAGTCCTCCTCTGAAGGTCACGTGGTCCCACATTTACAAGGAATCCTTGGGAATTTTTTTTAACGACCTGTGAACATGATGCTATCTTTCTATAACTTGTGGCGTGTATACTGCTTTGCGTCATCGGACTTAATTGCGTTAAGTTTATTCGGAATAACGTCCGCGTACAAACCTACAGACGACTTGTTGTGACACATACTCCACCCCTTTATTGGTAGCACTATTCCATGTGTTTTGTTTAATTCTGCTGCCCCGATATCCTACACCAGTGTAATCTTGTTTTTTTCCCCTTTCAAATCGTATTCTTATTAAGTGATGAACGAATAAAGCGGCAATCAATGCTTTTTGCTTTTCTTTTTGACCACCTGGTGGCAGCAATGGTCAAGAATACGCATCAGTGGCTTCTCTCTCAGCAAGAAGGCTTATTTATGGGCTGATGTTAGCCGTGCGTTCTGTGGC
>OMKI01004364.1:2823-14539 GCA_900302315.1 Phycis blennoides
AACCTGCACATCTTCGGTACCTATAAAGGTCCACTTTCTTCATGTTTTTCCTGTGCTTTCACTGGGCTGTGGAGGTGTGGGGCTGGAGGAAACCACTGAAGTCTTTCCACTCAGGCACACGCACACACGCACACAAACACACGCACACGCACCTATTAGCAATTATTCTTTATGTCTTCAGCAGTTTAGCTTTTAAACTGTAGACCCATGTTTAAACCCAAACTCAACACAGAAGGGAACCCCAAGGAGATTTGGAGAGGCTCTGTCCCTGAGGAGTCCCCCAGAAACATTAATATTCCACCACTTAAATGTCACTGCATGCCCAGGATTCAGGGGATGAGTCTCAACCTCTCGCTGATTGTTTTTCCTTGAAACGTTTTCTGTTTTTTTAATTGGATCCCATATTATTTTCTCTCTCTCTCTCTCTTACGAATTCCCCCCCGTTAACAATGCGTTAGTCAAATTTGACTTATGCATTGTTTACATGTGTGCCATAGTTTCCTGCTTGTTTTTCGTAAGCTTTAACCTCATTTAAACCTCAAGTTATAAGTGATGTCTAAGATAAATATAAACTAAAGGGTAAATTTTTACTGTATTTCTATTTATTTGTCTTGGTAATCCCTGTCTTTATTGCTTCAGCAAGCGCCTTTTATTGCCTCTGTGTGTTGTGCACTACAAATACACTTACCTTGGCAGGGGAGTGAGGCGGAACAAAGAGTCTAAATTCAGCAGTGTGCTGAAAAAAAACCGAGACAATAATCAAAAGTCAATCAGTGGAACAGCAACAGTCGACCAAGCCCAGTCTGTTTTGTTACACAACCATACTTTATTGTTCGAGAAGGATGTCCCTCGCACAGACACAGGAAGTGACAGCGATATATATACTGGGAGGAGAGAACGAAACCAAAAGCAAAGCCCCGGCGAGCCTGGGCTGTCCCTAAAAATATATAGATATTTTTAAATGACATCACAAGGCCCCCACCCCCCCCAACAATTTCCCGAGCCATATTAAGGTGAGTGCTAACTGAATTCTTATTTAATTTACAGCAATGAATTGGGCTCCACGCGCCGACATTATTTGAGAAAGATATTGGGCAGAATGAGCAGGAACTGATTATAATTAACGGTGGTTTGCGTTAAGCTGTATTACTTCAAACGTCAGCGCATGGGGAGGCTTGTACGCTACAGTGTACAAGTACAAACTATCGAAATTAATTACCGTATACATATCTTCTGTGGGTGTGTGTAATGATCACGAACAAGGCTCAGGATCTGTATTCATGATTTACCTCAAAGTCTCTAACAATTGGTTGGTTTATTGAGTAATCGATAGCTCTGGGAGAATAGATCATATTTGACCAAGGTCATTCTAATATTTAGTATTACAGGGCTTTATTAAGTAATACAGTTGTACGCGTATTATAAGATATGACTTGTTATATTTAGTTTCTAAACAATCATATACTGTCATGTTGTTGGTGTTATCTCATACAGTCTAACCAAGGACAATATATGCAAAATGGATGTCATATTTTATTCTGCAACATGGTTGTGTGTTTTAAAAAGGAAATATAATACTCTATAAATTAACATATAGGCAAAAGTCACCATTGTATTTAACTACAAGCAGTACAATACAAGAGGTTTAAAAGACGTCCTGTTGTCCGCAGTGCCATTTGTTATACGCTCTTTCCAGATGAAGCCCACGTCGACCAAATAATGAGAGTGGTGTTTTTTTGTTTTCAGCTCGTCCAGGCGTCGACTGGGGGTCTCAGATAAATAACTCAAAGTTGTTCTATAAGGAGTAACTGTAGTCCAAAAAAGGGGAGCAGGGTCTCCGTGTGCCGGAGACCTCCTTGCCTCCGTCTAGTGTCCTGCTTTTCTTGACGAATCCTTGGGTTCCACCTGGAAAAAAAGAAAGAAATTCAAAATCAGTCAATTCAATTAAAAAAATAAAATAAAAAATGGATTCAGAAAACAATTATGTCCAAGGATGTTATTTTGGAAACATCCAACCATGTAAATGAGAAAACTAAAACCTTAGTACTAATAACACACTGGGCATAATTTTAAGTCATTATGTTTAAATCAGATGCACTCATTGTTTTCCTCAATTGAAAAATAACAACTCTTTCCTGTTGTCAATTTATTTCAGCATCCGACGCGGTGGTAAAGTTGTGGTACTTCTCCGGAATAACATTCACACGCAGAAAATCAAACACTTAATCAAAGACGATCAAGGGTAGGTTTCGGTCGCCAGACAAAAGGAGCACTGATAGGAACAGAATTACTTTCCACTGCGGTGGCTGCAGCTCCAGATCTCACCATTCATTCCCCTGGACTCCAGCAGGACCCAAACACCAACAGTAGGTATAATAATCAAGTTTGGGGGAGCGCACAGAGGTGTTGATGTAAAAAAAACCTAATTATATTCATTTTGTGGTGGGTAGATAAACCAATGCCAGAGTGACTTGCAACTAATTCAATTCAAACAGCTTGGGTTTTTTTTCTTTTGTTTGATCCCTATATATTTTGTCCCATCATTTTTTACTTACTTCCACTGTCATTTTATTCTGTTTCCTATTTAATACTACTAAATGGACTTACGCCTCACGCTATAGGCTCCAAAAGAATGTGTGTTTGGCCACAGTAATAATAGAGAACTAAATGTGAGAGTTTTGAAATATGCAAATGTAACTTATGATAAAATCACAGAGTATGCGATGCGGTTGTAGCTCCGAGGAACTGAGGGGGGGAAGTGCTGACACAGGGTTTATTGTTACGAAGAACAACTTTGGCTTCCATTTCACAAAACAACCAAAAGTAGTTTAAATGCAAGACCGGGGAATTGTACCGTGGAATTGCACCAACACCCACCACTGAATAAATACGCAAAGTATCGCGTATTTGAATAAGTAATGCAGGGTGAAACACACCGACGACGCCAGCGGCTCCGGCAGCCACCACTGTTTGTCCACTGTGATAAGCGGGCCGGGGGACTGGCCGGCCTCGCTCCACAAACGGAGGCTTTTCCTCTCGCCGCTCAAAGCTGACAGGCCCCCGCGGATCTCCCCTCCAGATTAAATTGCCCGTTGTGAGGCCGCTGCTCGCTGACTGACAGCCTCCTCGGCTCGCCGTTGTTCCTCGGAGAAGCCAGGGGAACATGGGTGACGCCCCCCCCGCCCCGCCGCCGCCAACAATGTCCACCCGCTATCCTGGCGCCCGCGCTAGCTCGTCTAATGCCTGGCTAGCTCGCGCGCGGGGCTCGACAGACAGACAAGAGGACAGCTGGCTATCGAGTTGAAACTTGTCACCCGTCGCCACTGAACTTCGGCGGGGAGGGAGGGAGAGAGAGAGAGAGAGAGAGAGAGAGAGAGAGAGAGAGAGAGAGCGGAGATGCTCATTGGTTTAATTCACACATGGAGGAATTTGACACTGAACAAAGCCAGAGCAACTGAAAAAAGCGCCAGGCGGCACAAAATATAAATCATCTTCTATTGCATTAAGCAACACACGCAGACAACACGCGCACACATACACGCGACTCACAGGCAAAACAGCCCAGGCTCCAGCGAACTTTATATTGGAGACGCGCCATAATCATATAAAATAAGCGTCGGCATACACAGATTAAGGTTGCCGCACCACTTTGCATACATTTAAACCGAAGGAGTGGGCCTTGATACCCCTCTCCACCCTCGCCTGCTTTACAGTGTCATTTACATTCTGAGCTGTCATTGTGATTAATGAAGAGCTAATTTGAGAATAATTCATCGCGAAGAAACAGAGGAGAGTTGCCATGCGAAGGAGAGGCACGCGGGGAATTGTAACACCACTAAAGGGGAGACTTATTCCTGGTATGTGTTACCTGGGTGCTTTTTCACCCATGCCTGTACACTTCCTGTCTTCAAACCGCTGAAGCTCAAGAGTTGATTGGTCTGGATATGTCGTGTCATTAATAGGCCTGGAAAATCTATAGTGTGAACTACTAAAATGTGGGTTACCATGTTACACAAGACTGACTGTACATGCTCTTGAAATAGTTTTTATAGATGCTTCTTGTACCTGGCATTATGATATATAAGTCAACTTACACACATAATTAAATTACTTCTCGTTCTTTTTAATCGTACGTGTGTTAGCCATTTTATAACAGAAGAAACATTTGTCATAATGATCACAAAGCATCGCATTTATATTAAGAACTCAATTACAAGAACGAGCACCGACATGGACATTATTAAAATAACTCATAATGTGGAACAAATGAAACATATTTATCACCTTGAACCGGGCCGTGCGTCACCCCAAGGTTACCAGAGCTGGTCTCTGTCAGGCGATATCTTTTCAGATGAGTCATGTGCAGGAAGATTAAGACGAGGAACAAGGAGGGGGGGGGGGGGGGGGGAGAGACACGTTTTAGATTTCATACATGGCGAAATTAACACTTTCTTGAGGTCATTACGGTTGATCAATCTATCAATACATGAGCTCGAATGAAGGGATGAAAAAAACCCAACACAAAAACCCAAATAAATAAATAACTGCCAAACACTAGGGCCGTGTTCGAATAAGGCTACAGTGGAACCCTCTGGATCGATACCTCGAGGCTCCAGCCCCCAGACCCTGGCAGGTAGCAGGAGGACATCTTTAATAATTAAGCACACCGAGGGAGGCAGAACTCAAGTCTGGGGGTCGTCATAACACAGGAAGGATACGGGCATCGTGTTACCACGTTAAAAGCAAGCCGGGGCGACGGTGAGTAAATGGACAGTTTGGGTGCTCAAAATGGCCCTGGAAACGTGGAGGCGACATGGCGGCCCCTGCCTGGTTTATAGGCCCCTGGGGGCCCGTGCTGTGACTGCAAACATGAGGCATTTTAAAGCAATGGCAGGGAAGAGATAATAGTAACCAGAGACTCAAGCGTGTTGACCTTGGACCCACGCTGCATTAAAACGGCGATCCAACAAGTGGGGAACGGCTAGCTACTGAAGCCGGCGACAGTTGGGTGGTTAGTTGGCTAGCTAGCTCACCACTGCTGATTGACTGTTGGGTGGCTAGCTAGATAGCTAGCGACTGTTGGTTGACTGCCTCTTGTGACTCCTGCCCTAACTTACCTTGGTGGTTTTTATTTTGTTCCCCGTGGCGCAGCTCCATCCCTTGAAGTCGGGTAGGACCTTGCACTCCTCTCCGTCCAGACACGGGTGCATCTGACACCACCACTTCTGCTCGACGATGGAGGCTGAGGAGACAACAAAACGCCGCTTAGAGCCAGAGTGGAATGGCCCTGTTTCAGAGCCTCTTCTGTGAATTAAAATAACATTGGGTTTAACACTCCCATCGGAAACGGTGTCAAAACACATGAGCTGCAAGGTGGGTGGTGGTGGGTGGTGGTGGGTGGTGCTGCACTGCCTCGTGTAGTGAACTGACAAGAGGAGAAGCCTCCCCAGTATTCCTCCATCACGCCAACCCTGTCAGTAGAATGTACCAAGATGGACATCAAAACCCTGCCGTGTCACACAGCAATTACTTTGCCTTTCGCTTTAATTTACTCCACACTTTAAGTTAGGCCGTTTCACTGAGGATGGAAGGGAATGGGCTGCTTGTTTAAAACGGATGAAATGGATGAAATCTGAGCAAGCATGTATTGCGTGTGATAAAAAATACAACAACCATTGCCTGTGACGAAGCTCCACTCTCCCGTGATATTACAATATTGATTACAGGTCGTGGCTGACTTGGCACTTCCACACGGCAAAATAGATATAAATCCTCAAAATTATGGATTTCCGTGAAGGACTTCCTATCATTTCATTGCAACGCCTTTCGCACCGCTTCGTACCAAGAATCAATAATCGGATCTCGACTGTGTTAGCGATGATGCTGAAGTGGTACCCTGGCCATCAAACTATTTTTAAGTGGCTCGTTTTGGAGGAGGAAGAGGAAAATAAGTACACATGAGTGTCTCTCCGATATCTGTTAGCTGTATTTGCTTTTTTTTCCTGTGCTTCAGCCAGTTGTATTTGTAGCGATAGTGACACTTTTTTTTTGTTGTTGTTAAAGCATTGTGGTCCTAATTGCCTTTTTCGTTTGACGTGATGGTGTTTCTGACGGTGGATTGTCTCACACAGATTAGCAGCGAGGTAAAAGAGGGAATAATTAAAAGGTTAACTGCTGCTCATTTTCCCTCTGTGATCACCCATGGAGTGCTTAAAAGAGAGGCCAGTGGCGCATCGCTCTAATTTGCAGAGAATGTCAATACCAAAATGTCAAGGAATAGGTCAGGCGGGATTGGGTCTGGACTTTAGCTGGATCTCCGTACTTTTCAACACAACTTGAAGTGGCCGTTTCTGCAGAGTTGCTGGCCTGAAGTATTAGCATGCTAAGAGACGCTCTGAGTCACCGACTTCAAAGTCGACAGTCGGCAGTCACATCGCTCGATCAATAGGTTGCTAAAAATCTTCCAGAGAAACCGATTCTGTGAGGTTTCTGGGAATTGATAGGGAACATTCCTTGTATAACTCAGTGCATCGATTTAGAACACACGGCATTTTATAATTAACATTTTAAAACGTCAAACTCGGCAAAACCAGGCTCTGAGAATCCCGACAAACACAAGAACGGGGGAGAGAGACGGGGAGAGTACGGGGGTAAACTCAGCTGGAACGTACCACGGACAGAGAAAACACACACACACACACACACACACACACAGGCGGGGTTGGGACGTACCATCCACACAGGAGGGGGCAGCTCTCGTGGTCCCCGCCACCTGGCCCGGGAAGCAGGAGCACTTGACGGTCTGCGAGCGTTCCTCGATCTTGTTCTTGTTGCAGCAGCGGTGCAGGGCCACCACCTCGCACGTGCCCGTCCGCACGGTCGGCGCTGCTTAACAGAACACATAAAGTTGCGTTTGAATCAAGTCGGCCCATCGTATCGTACGTCAGAGGCCCGGGTCCCGCCAGGGACGGCCTGTTCTGCTGGTTAGTTTCATACGCTAACATTAGCTTCAGCTTCATGTTAGCGTCGTACAATGGAGGCTATTTTTAGATTTGTATTAGCAAATATTTACCTTATATATACAGTTTAAGAGCTGACAGCTGAGATTGGGATTTGCTTTTACATTTTTGTGAAGAACATCAGTGAAATACTACAGCGCGAACATCAGCAATAACCTCACCAATGATGTGTTATCGAGATTAGTTTCATATCACTCAAATATAGATCTTTCCGTGGTTACATTGCGCCCAAAAAAAATAAAATCAACTACTGAATTCAGGCAAATTAAGTAAAGAATTGACAAATTCTCAGCAGTCGCCGCACAATAATCAGAACCCAAGCTGATCTACTTGGGATTGGATTGAAAGCTTCTGCACTCGTCTCCTCCTCTATCCCCTGGGGTCTGCTAATTCTCCACCCGTTTGCTTTATCTTTTTCCGCCTGCTCTGTCTGAATGATAAAACAATGGGGTGTCAGACCGACGTGATGGAACAGACCAGATACACCCTACAATCGGCACATGATAACCCGGGCCTCTCACAGGCAGAATCAGGAGCTGGCAAATGGGGTAACGTTGCAGCATTCGCAGAGAGAACAATTTCCAGATCGCGCTTTTGTCTGAATTATTTAGGGACTGTGCTGCCAGATTCTCTTTTAATTGCATGTGACATTTCCATGCGGTGCCCCACTGCGAATTGCGCTATTGGTAATGTAGTAAACACCAAATTAAAAGCGTTGCCTCCCTTCCTTCTGTGGATGCAGCAGTTATCGTGCTGCGTGGTACTAGTGACTTCATAACGTTTATGTGCACGTTACACGTTGGCAGTGCAGTTACGTTGCATGCATTTTGGTGTTTAGCATAGCATAGACGGTTAGACGGTTAGCACCATCCATGTTTGCCAGGGAATTAATTGCTATGGTTATTATTATTTTGGTTTTGAGTTGAGATATCGTGACATGAAAACTCGCTGGTAGTATTAGCCACCCTAGTAAAAGCTTCATGACTTTATGACTTGAGTTGTTTTGGGGCACACAGTAAAAAGAAATACAAATGAATGGACTATTTATTTGTGGCAGACAGACTCTCGCTGAATTCGTGGAACTGTATTTTTGTAGAGCAGAGGTTGTTTCGCCAAAGTAAAAGTCCCTCCCCGTAGTTTGAGTCAACCATCTGGATGTACTAATTAGCCCCAAACCCAAAGGTATGACTAATGAGTGAAATATTAGCGGGCTCCATACAAGAGCGGAGCAATATTATGCCGTGACTTTTACTTTCTAAAAGCTCAAATGAAATGGTCCTCCATTTTTGATAGACAAGAGCTTCAACATGAAAGCCTTGGCGTGATATTAATCCTTGATTTGTTTTGTCATTTTATTGACAGAATGTGCTCCCTGTTATGTATTAATGATTTAGCTTCCTTTCTAGTACGTGTTTGTTTGTATCTCCTGTGCTTTTATTTTGACGTGAGATGCTTTACTTCATCAATATGGTGTCAGAGACATGTCAGTGGTGTGAAAATGTGTCAGTTACACGTCAACAGAAAAGCCAATGCCAGGTCTTTAGAGGAAAAACTAGCAACGCTAACTCTACACAACACAGGGCGGGGCTAATTCCTCACACATCTAGTGATATTTGGCGTGTGGAGTGTTACATATACGTCTTACTTTGCGTCGTAATTGTGCCTTCATATAACACTGATAATGTGCATTTTTTTGGGAAACTAGGAAGACCGCTACATAATTCCCAAATCCCATTTGACACGCAGAATTGCCTGATTCATGCCATTTAGCCATTTAAAAGACATGCACATCAATATATCATTATTATGTAACGGATTACATTCACGTCCATATATTAAAGGGTATCTATGTCGAATGGCGTGTACTGTATGCTGCTATTTTTGGATGTTCTCTCTGGATGTCTTCAAACATCTCTACAGCAGGGTTTTATTCTTCTCCACAGGAGACATGTGGAATAATACAGTGCTAATCCATGCATTTAGACCCAGTGACGCATGCATTGCACAGGTAGGAGGACGGAAAGATCGACAGAGAAGCAGGCAGGCAGACAGACAAGACCCCGCCGACAGCTGGACACGCAGAGAGACAGACAGTAGCTGCTAATTGGCCCTGATGAGGCAGGAGTGGTGGCCTCTGATACAGCAGCTATTCACAAGACGCTCCTCACAACAACACACAGAGTCTGCAAAGTGTCTCAAACCCTGCTTCGATTCATTCTTTGTCGAGATTCCTTGGGGAGTTCTCCCCCGGAGATCCACACTGCATTGTAAGTGATTTCCGCCATATGGAGAGCCTCCCTGTTGTCAACCATATGACAACGATGGGGACTCCACGGCCAGAAGACAATGACTACAAACTATAAATATTATGTCATGCGCCCCGGCTGACTCATCCCCCGGTAAGGAGAAACAGACCTTTTCTGAGACTGGCTCATCCTGCAAGGGAACGATGGCAGCACGCCAGGTAGCAACCCAGGTTTGATTCCTGCCTGCCCTGATAACGTCACGTCATTTCCTTCCCCCCCAGTCCGTTGACTGTCCGGTCCATGAAGGCACAAAAAACCCGTACAAAGGATTTGTGTTTGGGGAAGAAACATTTCATTCTTCGCACAGCATACCGTGGGTACAAAACCCCCCGAAACCCCAAATTCTGTTCGGTTTCAGAGACAATACCGCACGGTGGGAGACGACGGACTCATTTTTCTGGTTATTTGTTATTCTCCACATGCTGGATGATTAAGTTCCGAAGTGCCCCCGTCGCCTGGGCAGAGACAAATCGATTATCATTGGGCCACCGTACTTAGTAATTAGCGAAAGATTCCCCGCCATCTGTATTAATCTGTGTTTATTATGGCCACGGTGCTGAGTGCCCAGATGGCGAGCTAATAAATATGAGCTTCTGATGCTAACGGGGGACGTTTCCGTTGTGGTCGTTTCGATGAGCGGATGAACCACTGTGGATTGATATTCATAGGAATTCATTCATCCACATCGTTATCAGTCTATAATGGGTTCATTCATTAATTCGCCCAAACCCACTCCACAATTAGGAACGCATACTAAGCAGGATTTTGTTTGAAAAACTTCTGTGCATAAGAAACTGTACACAAGCTGAATGTCAAATAAGGGCCACTCGCTGTGCTCCTTGTCTCATCCAAATCAAATCTCAGTTCAGGATTATGGCCCCACTGCTGTAGCCCAAAGTTTGCCCAATTATGAGCAAAACATTTCAGTTGTTGTTTTGGGGACTTCAAGAGAGGTTAAGTTGACAATGTAAGAGCTGACACATTGACTCTCGTTCACTAACCCTTCTGGCTGCTGCCCGCTGGCTGCTCCACTCCCTTGCTACCCTTTACACGAGGGCCGGCCCCCTAATGACACCTCTCGGCATTTCTTGCTTTTGCTGCAAACCGGTGTTTACATGGCAAGAACAAGGGGGGAAAAGGACACTTCTACACTCTTGTATGTTTCTATATATGACTCCATCATTTAGAACAGACCCTTTTACCCAACGTGATATATACATATATATATCTATATGTATCTATATATTATATATATCTATATACAGATACATCTGTATATAGTAGATAAATGTTTGTTTTACCTTTGTTTATTTTATAGTAGTTAATGTTTATGTTTAGCTCATTGTCTTGTTTGTGCTGTATGTCTAGACTGTGTCTGTACATTGAGAGTATGGAAAAACCGGAGTCAAATTCCTTGTATGTTCGTGAACATACGTGGCGAATAAAGCTGATTCTGATTCTGATATTATCCAGTCCAGGATGCTGAATTACTAATTACTGATTTGTCAGAAATGAGCAGGTTAGGGTTTTTGCTCAGAGATGGCTTCAGGTTTAAACCCAGAATCCCAGCTGGGATCCCATCACCCAGACCACCCCCAGCTACCTCTGCAAGTGATTTGTATCACGTCAACAGTGATGACGGGTGTTTGACGAGATGTAAAACACACGCCGTGTAGCACGCGTTTTAGCTCTCTCGGACGAGCCCTGTATATTTTCCCCTCCGTTGTGGACGTATCTCCGACTTTCTCTCATCCTGTGAATGATAACAGGTTTACAGCAACAGAAATAACCCCCCGGGGAAATTAGGCTGGGAGGAAGGGGGCTGGGAGAATGCGGAGGCTATCAGAGGAAATTGAATGTGTGCGAGATGAAAGTGAACCGGTTACTACAGCTACCCAAATGATTTGCCTTGAGTTGCCAATCAAACGCCACCATCTTTTTTTTAATTGGCCGGGTGAAACCTCCCCCGCACACACACACACACACACACACACACACACACACACACACACACACACACACACACACACACACACACACACACAACAAAGACAAATAAAGTTGATCATCATAACAGAGCTGCCATTTATTGAGGCGGGCAGCATTGGCTCCTCCAATTACCCAGGGGCCTGTGAGGTCAGCCAATGGCATGCCTCGTGGTGAGCTGTGGGATGCCCTGCGAGGTATCTTGGCTCGCTGTCATTTATCTCCCAGGGTTAACTAGCCATGGCTTTTGGCTACTGTGTCCCCCCCCCCCCCCCCCCCCCCCCCCCCCCCCCCCCCCCCCCCCCCCCCCCCCCCCCCCCCCCCCCCCCCCCCCCCCCCCCCCCCCCCCCCCCCCCCCCCCCCCCCCCCCCCCCCCCCCCCCCCCCCCCCCCCCCCCCCCCCCCC
>OMKI01004368.1:0-10459 GCA_900302315.1 Phycis blennoides
AGGAGGAGAGAGAGAGAGAGAGGGGGAGAATGAGACAGAGGGAGAGAGAGAGGGGGAGAGAAGGAGAGAGAGAGAGGGGGAGAACGAGACAGAAGGAGAAAGAGTAAAGTTGATGCGGACTAAAATAAAGCGGGGTTGCTGGGAGGACGTGTGAACAAACCGGCAGTTTAATAAAGGGTTTCATACTCTGCTGTGGCGCCAGCGCGCTCAAAGAGCAGCCAGTGTGCCAAGTAATTACACACACGGCATGACTCAATGCACACGCACAGACACACACACACACAGACACACACTGCAAGCGTCATAATTATTATTATATCACCTTCATTGGACATTGCATTTCTTAAAAAAATTAAAAAAAAACATTGAACACAGCAGCACAGAGAATAGATCACGAAGGTGGAGACCCATTCAGAGCACACTGGGCCGAGTCTGTGGTGTCATCGGCAGCAGGAAGTAGCGAGGAAGAGACGGGGTGTAACCACCACGCGGTTTAAACCTGCACGAAACGTCCTATGATAAATGAACCATACTCTAGGGGGCGCCAATGCCGTTCAACAGCCCTCGTGTGCCACAAGCTGTCTGTAGCCCAGGACAGAGCAGTGCAGTAAGGGCTGAAGGGCTGTATCGTGCGTGTGTGCGTGTGTGTGTGCGTGTGCGTGTGCGTGCGTGCGTGCGTGTGTGCGTGCGTGCGCATGGCAGGGATTGGTGGGGATAGTGTGTGCAGGCTGACCTGCACACTGTGTTAATTACAATAACCTGAACTATCAAGCAGATTAAAGTGATAACGTTAGCTTGCAAATGATAAAAATATTCTAGTTTGCCTCAAGGTTTAGCCCACACATGCTGGGGTGGTGATCGGGATCAAAGGGGAAAGCCTTTTTCATTTGCATGTGTAAACAGGAGAGGTAAACTAATGCCGCTTCATCATTACTGCATATATTTCCCCATGTCCGAGGGCAGCTCGCAGTCTGAATGAGGAGTGAAACAGGTGCGGATACAGGTGCAGAGTGGGCAAACAGGAAACACGAGAGGAGAAGAGCAGGGGTTCGACAGCCGACACGACGAGGGGATGATAAAAGGGCGTGAGAGGAGTGATGATTAGAGAGGCTCTGGGGCAGCAGAAGGGGGGGCAGGTATTCAGGCTTCAAAGGCTGATGTGGAGGGCTTGTGATTTGGACAATAGCGTGGTCTTCTTTGGAACGGTGACTGAGATGTTCGGATCAGCAAGATTCAAGAATCTCACTGTTGGCATTTGGTAATTTAACTCAAATGCAGAGAGAGAAATCCCTACCTTACAAACCAACAAGGAGTCAATAAAAGCAACTGTGAGGGCATTCTGACCTGCGGGCGTCTCGGGCCCAGATAAAGATAAAGTGCTGTGTCCACATAAAACACTGCATCCTATTTTGACTCACACTGGGCAAACTACTTGCTTTCTGATGAAGTACCCTCCATTTAGTTTGCTAAATGGAGGTACCCCCCATTTAGTTTGCTGTGTGGTTGTGATCCGATAACAAAGGATTACTTTAATGCCATTTGTGCTAATGGACTTCGAACACAGTAAAGTTCAAACGAGTTCACTCCTAAAAAAAAATCAAACAAACAAAGTAATGGTTGCAATGCACTGGCCGACAGAGTAAGTTGCGGCAAAATATATGTTGAAATTTGTGCATGAAGCAATTTTAGAAAAGTCAGTCAAACTGGCTGGAAGGATCATTTGACAAATAGAGACAAGAATGAATGGTACAAACCTCTCCTCTCCTTAAATGAGGGAGGCTGCACAACCTGAGAGACAGACAGAGGTCCTCATGTGTTGATGAGTACTTCATCTGTGATCAAGCAGTCCTACTATTTTACAGCTGAACCTCTGGGTTCTGCTGTAAAATATGATATAATAATCACAACAATAATAAACAATAATAATCGAAACAAATATAAAAGCATAAGAAAGGGAAACACCCCATTTGAAGGTTGAAGGTTATTTAGATATTTAAATAAAGTCTGCTTTGTGAGACTAATGAGGGCTTATTCCCAGTATGTTCCACGCCATACACAGAGAGAGACAGGCCATTTGTAATGGCTCATCCCAAAGGCATGCGCAGCCCTACTTTGGGAGGATCAGTTCACAGTACTTATTTTCCTTGAGCTGGACTGCAGCAATTTGTGAGTGATCGTGTGCCTACCTGGAAATGTTCTATTTCATGGAACAATCTGTGACACAAAATACCACGGGACAGGCTGCCAGTCAGGTCACTGGAAGCCAATTGTCCAATCACATGGCCAAATGCGCATGAATTGTTGTGTTTATAAAGTTGGCAGAAGTCGAATTTTGGCCCGCCCTATTCTATGTGCCACCAATCATTGCCTGCAGCGAGCTGTCCCATCGTGTGACCTCTCAGCTCCACCAGAGCCTTCAGCACAATGCCTAATGAGCATTTTGTCAACGTCTTCATTTGGAAGAAACCCCCCCTGAACAACAGAAAAAGGAGGCTCGGGGAGTGGTTTATGAGCTATCATAAAAGGCTAAGGGGCTTTACAAGGATGAAGTCTAACAGATGCTGACACACTGACTAAAAACTGGCTCGGAGTGGTATCCAGAACATAAGCAACACTCTGTTGTTCATCCAATTGGTAGTGCTTAAGAATAACTACAGCTTTGAAGAATTAATATTGGACACAGTGAATTCATAGTAAACCAACATAAAAAAAAACATTGCTCCTGCGTGAATACTCATGAGCAAGCAATTCTGTTATCAATTATGAATAAGATAATGAGAAAATACTTTCTGAGATCAGTTATAACGAGTAAGTAAAGTAATGAATATTAATAATGATTTAAAAACACTTAATAATGCTTCAATCCATGATACGTTCAGGTCGTTAAAAACCATTAGTTAAGTCTTGTGTTAGCTCATCTAATTAGTACTTATTGGGGTACTGCCACAATGGTACTTCAGGCATTTCCAGCCTTTAAATGTATTTTATTTATTTTTATGTTCCGTGATCTCACACAAAATACTTTTGTCAGTACTGTCAATACTTGTGTCAGACAATACTTTGTCTGACACAAGGAGATGACTCATTGAGATATGGTAAATAAGAATATCTGTACCTGATGTCTGAGACGTACTGAGAGATGAACAAAATAAAGTTAACATTGTCCGTTTCCTTTCAAAGTAAAATAGCAAACCAAAGAGCTATTTTTGGAATGGAACAGGGCCATGAGCTCCAACTCTAACCTTAAAAAGAGAAGTAATGCAGATGACTAAAGCAATCCAAAATCTCCAATGTGCCAAGCAGGAGAGAGATCCAGGTCCAGGAGCCTGCAGTTTTTACTTGCTGGGCCAGAAGACCTCCAGTAGGGCTGCAAAGCACTGCTATTAGCCTCCGCCTTCAAACCTCACCCTAGGGTGCCCTATCAGACTTTATTAGGGGCAATTTTTGACCAATAATTGCCTGTAAGTTTGGCAGCAATCATTGGTCAAAAATGAGTTTCTACCTCAAAATTGTCACTGATTATCTGCTTTGCTTCAGTCCAAAACATATTTTTGTGGGATTTGGACACACAAAAGTGTGATTGGGACACACAAAAAGGTGATTGAAAACCCTATACACACAACATGGGACTTATTTTAGCCATTAGCTAATAGATTAATTTGAATTCTAGAGTCATATAAATCATGGCCTCATGGACAACCAAGGTTAGAAACCGGAACATGGAAATATCCTTGAGCGTGTGTCAGTGGAAGAGATTTATTTCGGGCTCTACTATGGTCGTGCTATACTCCTCCGTGGCAGGGCATACACAGTTGCTTGTAGCCGACTCAAATGCAGGCATAAATGGGCATGTGGGTTGCATTCTGTTACGGACACGGATCGATTAGTCAACGCAAAAGCAAGGGAATACAGCTATATAGAGGAATCCTCGTATTTCTCCAGATGAGCCTATATATAGCAGTGACTTAGCCTCAAGATGACGATGAAAAGCAACACACAGGTCAACACTTGTAGTGTGAGTGTGAGCTTGTACTATTTGCCTCTCATTCATTTCCTCCCGTCGCAGAGGAACTGTTGTTTTGGTGAAGTGGAATGTAGCGCAATTTGAAAGAAGCCAGAGTAGTGTATTTGGATAGGAAGCCGACAAGTCTAGCTTTGATTTCCCAAGTGGTGTGTGAGAGAGGGTGTGCATGTATGTGTGATGATAACAATACTAATACAACCATTTGGATGATGAGAAAAATAAATGGACAGACATGGTATGAAGAGATGATAGTAATGGCCCATCAGAGCTATATAGGAGTGACTGAATGCATTATCAGGTCTTTGCTCTTGATTTTGTGGATATTTGCTTTCCATTTAGTTTTGTTAAAATAATTACCAAATGAAAGCTGGTGACAGTTTCAAACTGTTTTGTTGTTTGGGGTAATGTCTCTCTATACACAACATCTTACAAACATCCTATGCTAGACAAAAAGCTATTTAGGTATTTTGTACAAAAAGAATCAGATAATCAGAATTGTTTATTTTTACATTTTTTATATTAAAAAACTAATTAACTATGGTCACGAATGGCTTTGAATGCACAGCATTGTTGATTTTCTTGACTGCTCCCAATTCCAAAGATTTGTCCAGTGTAGTACATTAGGCAATTTACTATATTTATCTTTATTGCAGGCTAGTAAGTAGCTTATTAGATTTGTTTTCTGTTCATTACTACAACTACAACATACATTGCGCTAAATAGCATAACAATGAGCAATAGTCTAATCTGTTTCCAAAAGTTTCGTTTTTTAGTTGATTACACCATCATTTGTGCACATCCACGTCTGTGTCAGATTGTTGTTGTACATATGTACAAAACCATGCATGTAATTGTGTCTTTACCAATCCATTTGTGTACCATGGAAATCATGACTTTGCCATTCTTGGGAATGATTCTCAAGTAACCGACAGGCAGAGGGGGAAAAGTTAGGAGGGGAAAAGTTTGAAACGTGAATACTTCAATTAAAATATTCATTAAGACTAACCTGTTTAGCCATTCATCCATGACAATGACTACCCAGTCTGGCTTCAGTTGACTCCTGGATACAATGTGTGCAGATGTACACGCATGCATGCACACACAGACCAATGTCACTCAGTGGCTGTTGGTTCACAATGTCGTACTGCTGAAGTAAAAGCATCACAATGTAAAAAATAGAAAAAAAAGGCCAATGAATGACCTTATCAAAGGATCGAAGCTGCAGACCTCATCAGTATTTGAGCAGTTAAGCAGATGAGCTAACATAATATTTGCAGCTGTATTCTTAAAAGTAATGTCTTCCACAGATCCCTGTGTCTCATTAACAATGGCGTTGGTAAGTTGTTTCTCGCTGGCTTATCTTTTATTACTGAATAAGGATTCCCAATGCACATCCTATGATAAGCTACAAGCTGAAGCCAATTCATTACTATGTAAAGCCTTGGCCCACTAATGAAGGGCTCTACAAACACCTGTGACTTTACTTTCGCTCAGTGCGTCTCTCTTTTCTCTGCTTATTATGTGAACATGATGATCATAAATCGTAAAGATATCTATCGTTAACAACATGCATGAAATAAACAATTACATTTATCAACCCCTTGTGTTGTTTCTAATTGAGCTTTCATCAATTCAAGTTTGTGTTCAAACCTATAGTGTGTGTCATTCTTTTCTTTTTTATCGTAGTAATTACTGATTATTCTTCTATTTTTATTTTAGGATTCCTATATTGTTGAACACCATACTGGGGTGTTGGTTACACCCTAGTATGGATGTTCTAGATCATTCCATGAGTGGCATCATTCATTGTTATTGCAACGTGGGTGCAACTGCACCCAGCTACAATGAAACGGTTGTGGTTTCAGATGTTCTGACAGCGTGGATGATTTGGGGGAAAAAAAGTCCCAGGTCAATCGTTCAACAATCCTACTGAAATATACTGACATGTTCCATCTCCTGAGCCATCTCAGACAACGTTGCTTCAGTTCAGCCTCCTGCTGCTTCCTTTAGCTCAGATAACTTTCCCTGACTCATCGCTTTTTCTTTCATTTGTACATTTGCCAGTTAGACTCAGTGTCCAAACAAGGTATTGGACAGAGATGGCATGATGGAAATAAACAAAGAGAGCAGGAGATGGAGTTATGGAAATAAACAGAGAGAGCGAGTGAGAGATAGCAATATTCAATACATTCATATATAATTAAGATGTGTATTTGATTTTTAAAAAGTAATTATTCTATCAATATACATTCATGTGAATATTAATGACACAAATTGTTTTGGTGTTTGGAAGAAGACATCTCAACTTTTGAGGAACATGTTGGATGCCTAGCCAGAGGTACATGGAGGGGGTGCTGTTTATTGTTTCCTTTGTTGTTTAATCTGTTGACTTCAGCAAACGTATTGTAAAATGTGTTGTAAACAACATTGCTATACCAGTGCAACACTATTTGGAAAATGCATCAGTAAGAAAAACAACAGAGTTGATATCAATAACCCTAAATCACTCCATCTTCTGAACCATTTCGCCTACAAAACCAAATGGAAAGAAATGATCAATGGAAAGAAATTATCATTGCCGTTGTTGAAAACCTTCACAGATTGTGATGTTTGCAAATTAAGTAGACACAAACATATTTAGTGATTACACCCCCTCTCTCCTCAGGGTTATATACATTGAGCATTTATTGTGCCAGCACTCTGCCAAACCCTTAGTCAAGTAAAATTTATTTTCATTAAAAAAAATGTATTTGTCAATAGGCCAGCTAGGGATAGCTACTCAACAGATGTGTTCATACTTGTTCTCTTCCACTGTATTTCTGTTGCAAAACCACATGTCCTCCTGCATACTCCTACTGAGCGGTGAGAGAAAAGTATTCTCTATGCACCGCACTAGTAAAGTGTAAGGAGATTTATGATTAAAGGAGATTGTATTGAAACTGTCGGCACAGAAGTATGAGTTAGTTAAAAATTCAAAAGCCCCACTTGCATTCGTATGCTAAACTGATCTGGTTATTCAGAGGAGCTGACAGAGCGTGAAACTTTGTCTTGGCCAATTACCAACACATTTCTCACTGACCTGTCTGTCGTCACTGCATGCTGCGTGAATAAAAGGTTTCTCTTAGAATCCCAAAATAATAATATAAAATGAATGATTTGACACATGGTGCTCCTCACAGAAGCTGGAGCCATCATCGAACAATGGACGTTTTTTTTTATTTGCAGACCTTGTGTGTATTGCTTGCTTTCTTGCTTTGTAAACATCACACCTACTCGGCAGTGACTGATGACTTGGAAAGGACTGCTGCAATGTCCATCCCTCCGAGAGAACTTTTATTTTGTAAAGCGTGTCAGTATGCCCCACGCAGTCTCAGCTAAGCAGCAGCTAAGGTCTCAGGCAGGTCAATAACTTGTGTCATAGACTTTTATTGTTGACAAACATCAACACCATACAGCAATACATACTAATATGGTAACCGTGGGTGATGTCTCTGAAAGACAACACATTTACCGCAGATCAGTAATTATACAACAATACACCAAATAAGACCAGTTATGACTGAATAAGTTGTTTCATAAAGCATACTCGTTCATTACTTTACTTGAATATGTTGTCGCTTTCTTTGATACTACAGATATACTACAGGTTCATTAAATATCTTTCAGTTTAAGTATAGTATTTGTTTGTGTTCAGGATGAATGTTTATTCAATTCATTGTATATCTGCTTCCTCACCAGTTTCCTGGTTCAACGACAAAGGGGAGTGGTCTCAACTCACGCAATTCAAATACTGGATGCTGGGCCACAGCAAGTTTATAGGGAATGTAGGGGAGTTGTTGTTTTTCTTTCCAACTGTACAGTCCTCTGCAAGCCTCCACTTCCTGTGTGCATGGGTTCGGCCTCTTGGTATAAAATCTGTGTGTTTCAGTGCAAGATATTTGGTTAGTGAAGCCCTGCGGAGAGCATGTCAAGCAAGTCTTTTCTCCAACCTTGTTGTCAAGACTATGCGGGTTTACCGGAGGTTTTGTGAAATTAACTCCTATTTTTCATACAGCTGTACCTATGTCACTGCGCCTTTGCCTCTGCTGGTCCCCTACACTGTCATGGGCAGCTGTTTATGAGAGTTAAAGCATTTCCTACATCCAGCTTATGATATCCAACCCACAGCAAGCCATTCATCCCAGTCAACAGCATGTCGTAACATCCATAGAAGCACTGCAATCATGTGCGTTGCTTGCCTCTACTCTACTGTGCATGAACTGTTGGGCTTTAGCTCAGCCACTGATCCAGTATCAATACTGTATATTAACTTTCTAGTAGTAGTATGTACAATGTTGAAATTCTAATGACAGCAATAGAGTAGGTGATCATGGAGTGAACACATTTCCCTGGCAGGTTAAAGTGAGCGCCAACACAACTCCTCTGACAAGTCTGAAATAGAGCGACGGGGGAGTAAACTGACAGCTTTATTTTAATCATCTCAACACCGGTTGACAGCGCCGGGCAACATCGAGGGGAACGTTGGACCTAATGCAGGAAAATAATGCCCATTTTTCTTAATTTTGTACATTTGTATAACTTATACATACTTATACATACATACTGTACTTGTGGTTATAAAGTGTCATCACATTAAGACTGTTTTGTCTTTGTGGATAGGACAGTGAACAGAGATAGGGAAGTGGGTTGAACATCAAGTTGAACCAGGGTTGCTACCAGGTGTGGTCCCTCCATGGTGAGCTGTGTTGAGCCCTTATGGTGACAACAGTGAGCACCATTTAAATCATGACATTGGCCGAACCCACACAACAGATGCATGCTCTGTATAATAACTTGGAAATCAATATGATTTCTGAAAGCACATTCAAATCTAAATTCAGCAAATGAAAAAACAGGAATCATGTTGTGCTAATCATATGAATTAAGTATATTATTGTTAATTCTATTGTGATGATTATTGTTGGATAAAATGCCATTATGTCAATCCAACTGAAATCTGATCATGAGCATCATCAGAATAATTTTACTGAAATTATTCATAGAACAAGTTTGCTTTTGTATTAAAACATAATTAGTCAAACTTTTTTCTTCGCCCAACTGTATGTGACTATTATCCAATCCCAGACGATTTGCAGATAGTGCATACCCAAGAGAACACTTTAAATACTTTGATCATTTTGGTGAATGGAGAAACGCTTTTAAGCGTTCATACAAATAATTTGATGGATTTGACGAATTCCCCTGATGGACTGGCTCGTTTTATTATTGAGCAACTTTCTCACTCAGATAGCTCAATGTAGTAAATAGCTGCTGTAGAAACATTACATAGTGCAGGTCTACATATTTGGCGAGCTTCTTCGAAGCAGGTTATTTAAATTAGGAATACACCAACCTTGCTCTGTAACAGTGTTCTGTCACTTTTGCACATTCATATAATATCTTGAAGGTTCAAATAAAATGTCCTAACTATTTACCATTACTGAATGTAAGACACCCTCTGAAGGCATAGTGGATAAACGAACACCACAAAGTGGCAAACAAGAAGACACATTTCCCCCTTCAGCCATCATGGACTGAATGTGCTTGTGTAAACACAATTTGAATGTTGAAAAGCACCTGTTGGGGACCTAACGGGTAGATCAGCACCCCCCTCCTCCATTTAAACATGTTTATTTTATTCCCTTGTTCCTTGATGACTACACCCAGCCCAGCCATCTCTCATTGTGTTGCATTCAGAGTAAGCACGCAGTTTCGCACAAACACAGAAGCAACACAGCAGATCTCTGGCTGATTACTGGTAATCCAATCAGTGTTTGGCCTGCTCTTGCACAAACGTCGGTCCTGGAGGGGCTCTCCCGACACGCTTGATTGCACCGTTGTACTTGTCAGGAAGTGGCGTGGTATCCACGCGGGTCTCCCTCAGTGCCTCTCGTCTTAATGCAGGGGAGATGCCGTTAATGCTCTTAGTCGGGATGCCATCTCATATTAAACATTTCTACTCTGCGTCTCTGCGGGCAACTGCCGATGTCCTAAAACGTTTTCCGCAGAGGTGGTCCATCACCTGCACCACAGGCAGTGCAGTACGGGACAGTACGCTGGCTGTTCATTTGGGTTTTTTTTTGTTTTGTTGCAATTGTTGTTTTTGTTTTGTTGCGATGGCAATTATATTTCACTTTGCCTTTCATGAATTCATTAAAACAACATTTTTTTTGCAAAGATAGTGTTGTGTAGTGGTCGACTAACTGCTATTCCCACCACGCACCTGGGACCTAACACGCACCTTCCCACCACGCACCTGGGACCAAACAGTCTTGAAACCCAGATGTGTGCCAACAAACCCCATTGTGAGGAAAATATAAAACATCAGAATTGAAACTACAAAGTAACTGTGGCTCTGACAAGAGCCATGCTTCTATGTATGCGTGCTGCATGGCC
>OMKI01004368.1:15583-25821 GCA_900302315.1 Phycis blennoides
ACACACACAGCACAGATATATACACACACACAGCACAGATAACACACACACACACACACACACTCACGCAGACACACACACACACACACACACACACACACACACACACACACACACACACACACACACACACACACACACACACACTCACTTATTCCTTATTCATTTCAACCCAACAGTTGACAGTAGGCAACTGTGGCTAACACACACGCACACATACACGAGAAAATGAAAGTGTAAAAATGGAGTCTGTCTCCATTTTGCTATTTGGTTAAACAGTTATTACTCTCTAGCTGCCTCCTTCTTGCACTCCAGTCTAATGGTGAGACATCTCCCACCATCGACTTTACTCCAGTGAGTCCAGTCGGTACAAGTAGTTTTACTGTCCTATCATTGGCACGCCAGGCCAGATAATGCACCACCATGTTATCCATTGTTCTTGCCTCATCCATCCTCCTTTGTTTATTGTCATTGTCATACGAACGTATTCTTGATGGGATTTTCATCATCCAACATTTGTAGTCGGAGGCTTATCCAAAAGAAAACATTTTATTAAAGCATTTCACTTTTTTATTTACGTGCACCAAATGCACCTTAATTATGCTGCACAACTATGAGAGGTGTTTACTGAAAGTTATGTCACGTCCATGGTTTTAATGACTTGTCCACTGGACAGAAAATGCACTCATTGGAAGTAAATGCCATACCATCGGGTCAGCCTCCTGGATTTCCAGAGACTGCTCAAAGTAAACCGAACTGGTTGCCATGGAGAACAATACAAAATGCACATGGCTCAACCAATGCTTCTTCCCAAAAGAAAACAAATACAACCTATCCTATCATAGGTTGTTATATGATTAGCTGAATGCCACAGCGCCCGCAAACAGTAAAGTGATTTCATGCATAAAGAATTGTACACAGCCGGAAAGACATCCTGTAGCCAGGACAGGCTTCTGAACAATAACTGAATGTTGTGATAATCTAGATCAATATACAATATATATTTGTTTTAAATCATCAAGGGAACAAGCTGATTAACAGTACACTTTTTTAAGATGTATAATAAACCTTTTTCTACTGCAGTAGCATGTATTTACTTTGTGTATTTACCAGTGGACAAATATCCAAAATTGCATATCCACTTAAAATGTGTTAATGTTGAGAGGCATGCCCACATTTGAAGCTATTATTTTAATTAGATCCAATCTATAAATTTCACCCATCATTTTCAGCTGTCATCTTTATTCAGACAAGCAATTACCCAGAAATAAATGGCCTAATTTGTCACGTCCACTTCAAACAGAACAATAACACATGCTAGAGAGTGTGTTTCATTTGTCCTAATGTGCAGTGTGTGTGATTGATGCATTGTGATTGGTTTTGTACAAGACACCTTTATTTGTATTCACATTATGATTGAGGGGGCATCCAAACTCGTCTTGTCATTGCTGCTTACTACAGTTCACCTTCAGTTATGTTAATTGCTGCCCACTCTGCCGTTATTTTCTTTTTGCACATTTTTAGATCATGAAATCATGTATGACTAATTTCCACTGAGCTATGAATTTTGAGGTCTACCAATACACATACTCTATTAATCATTTTGGGAGTCGTGTAATCATGACATTAAAATATAGATTATAAATAAAGAGCACAACACAATGTCACTTAAATTTGTAATTTCTGAAACTGTTTCAATTACATTGCGCTCAAGGTTAATGCAACTGTGTCTTACTTACTGCAGACTTTCTGCTGTAAATGATCTAACACGACAATGCTTTGCCCTTGCTCACGTACTATTCTCCATCTCAGGGACACCAGATTCATTTCAGAAGTGCAGGATCCAAAATTTAAATATTTTTGTCTGCCTACATTTTAGATAGTTTATTTAGTTGTTTTGCTGTATTCATTAAAATAAAAAAAATAACCTTTCCATATTGTCATTCTCAAAGTAAGGCTTAATCAACAAGTGATATGTTGCCATGGGAACTGACCATCAGCTGGTGTATACACTGACTAAAGCAAGAAGAGCATTCGCTTGCAAAAAGGGCTCGGTATACTGGTAGTCTGGCAATCAGGCAAACCGATCTGGCAAGGAGAAGACAAGGGTGTAGTCAGGTAAACTAGCAGGGATCAAAAACCAGAAACACTACACTATAGAAGAAAAAGCTGGATCGTTTGACACAAGGTACAAAGATGACCTGGGAACTGAGGGACGAAAACACACTCAATGCACGAGGAACGTAATGATAACGAGGGACCGGTCAAACCAATCAGGGCAAGGCTGGACATTCACTGAGGTGGGACGCACAAGAGCAGGAAGCATCTGAAATGAGAGGAGGTGTGAGTGAAGCAAAGTAAAACAGGAAGCAAAGAAAGAATTAATGAAACAATAAAAAAAAGCAATGAAAGAAAATAAATGGAGCAATATATTCATTTGCATTGATTTTACATTGAAAATTTGTGGTAAAAAGTAAGCAGGACCAGAATGGTAAGCCCCTTTCACACGTGCAGTCTTGCCCTGCAATGTTCCAGAACATTTCCTGCGGTCTTGTTTGAATGTAACAGGGATCAATATTGTTGGTAATTTGCACCGCCAATTTGCCGGCTCAAGAGCGGTTAACATTTCCTAGTCACCACTGGTGCAGCTGTGTTGCAAATGGAAGCAGTGACATTGCCGGGAGAGGCAGGCAGGGCTGTAGTACTCGAGTCCAGTCTTCGATAGAGTCCAGACTTGAGACATTTTTTCTATGGTCTCGGACTTGTCTCAGACTCGCTGGTATTTGGACTTGGACTTGTCTCGGTCTCTGCCACTGGTCTTGCCAAATATGGCTTTTGGTCTCGACCGAGTCTAGGTGTCTTTATTATGTTTAGAACACTGGCCACTTGATAACCAATCACACACTAGTTTATCTTTGAGCGCCCTGCATCTGCGTGCCCTGCTAAGATAACGTCATTGTCATTCATTTTCATTGATTCACACACACTGACAAACGAAGATGTCCGCCAATTCTGCCATAATAAAATATAGCAGAAGATAAAGGTAATGTGTTCTTGGACATATGAAATATATAATATATAATATATATATGACATATAATATGAAATATATCATATATATTTCATGCATAGGACTTGTTTTTTTCTGTCCTGGACTCGGTCTTGACTCAAACTCGAATATTTCTGGACTCGGTCTTGACTTGGGCTCGACTAGTCCTGGTCTTGGACTTGTCTTGGACTCGACAAAGGTGGTCTTGACTACAGCCCTGGAGGCAGGTAAAGGTTTATGTCTGTCTGATGTAAGAGACTTTCGTGCAGAGTGAGTGAACCAACCTGAAGGCTAGCTCTGCCGAGGACGTGCTTGAATCCGTGACTGTTACTGTCACTTACTGAGCCAATGCTTTTGGGGCCGATAACAATATCAATACAGCTTCTTTTGTTTGCAAAGAAGCTCCTTTTTTCAATCACTTCTAGAAAAAGGGCAGCTTCCGAAATAAGGGAGCTCCTCTCTGCAAATGTTATGGCGGCTGGCATCCAAAAGTGTTGCATTCCCACCTTGTGCTGGACTGTCCCTTGGCCCCTATCTATTCCGGCATTGCTATGCCAGGTGTGAACGGGCGCAAGACGGAAATGTTGCTGAGTGTAGCTGCATGTGTGAATAGTGTAAATCACTAGCGGTGCCTGCAATTTTATCCCAGTGATTTCCCGGTAGCTGCGTATGTGTGAAAGGGGCTTTAGTAATTTACTGTGTGAAGAATATACACTTTTCTGCCTTCATAGTCACAGACCTAGTCTCTCTGTTAAAGCTATCCTGGCATGTGTTGTACAACACTTTGAATCTTAGGCTCTATGAAGTTTTCACTGAAGTCAATGGATTAAAATATTCACCTCGATTGATTGATAGTAGTAATCGTTTTTTCATCTAAATTTATTCTTTCTATTCATCCAGCAACTGCTCATGGTAGAGATTTGCGAGAGCAAATAAGAGTATAAACAGTAAAAGGAATAAGCTGGTTATTTTTGGGAAAGTAAAGTAGGTAGCCTATGTTATGTTTAAGAAATAAATGAATTACATATTTTATTACACAACATGTATTCCAAATATCTCAAACAATAAGCTACATTTTTATTCAGAATCCCCTCGCCTCCCAGTTCTTAAATCCATATGTGCTTGTTTACAACCTATGGCCATCATGTCATCTTCTGTAACATGCATGCATATAGCATGTATGTTTTGAAATTGAGCACGTTATATGAACACAATATTCTGAACTACCCCTGAAATGATCTTGGTTTCTGTGGGAGGAAGGCTGTGATGAGGCATATTCATATTTACAACATGAGTCCTGTAAGTACCAAGTACTTCCCTTCCCTGAATGTTCCCAATGCTTGTGGACAGTAGGAGTACATCACAGATATAATACAGTAGGAGGTCACTGCACACTGAGGATGAGGAATGACCTGACACATGAGGGGTCATTGCCTCGGTGCCACTGAGGGGCTGCTCTGTCTGGCGCTGGGGTATCACTATGACTGTAAATAAGGGGATAGTTGGAACTTGAGGCTACAGGTTTGACTGCATTTCCTTTGGACGTGTAATATGAATAAGATAAATTCATGAATTGTGTCAAATAAAAATGCCTCGCTAAATCAACAAACAAGATATTTTACGGGAAGCTTAGCGTGGGTGGGAATATTGCCTTGCTTTTGAGGCCATATGTTGGGAACAGTCATATCATGCAGCCATATCAGGTTTCATGCAAAGCTATCTTTGGAAATGTTTTCAGTGACAATGCAGTGCATTACAGAAGAAGCAAACTAACCCAGGCTCGTACATACCTACGATTCTGATTTTCCTGAATCTCACTTGTTTGATGTGAGAACACATCAGTGGTGCTAGATAGACATTATCTCTGAGAAGAACAAACCAATTGTTTGTGTCTATTGTTTCAGCAATAGGATACATATAATAGCCCTTCATCACAGTTGTAATAGTAAGGGAGAAAACTGTTAGCTCTGTTTGGTAATTATTGGTCTACATACAAGTGGTCATAATTAAGTCATAGCCACCTCTGTGATTAAGGCCTATTATGTTGTACTTGCACTTTAAAAAAAAAAGCTATGGCTTTGTTGAGTTGATGGATCATGCTGCAAAGTAGCATGAGTGGTGCATTAGTTGGTTGATTGTCTGGTCATCAATTCACTGATTGATTGTTTGTACTGCCAATTATAGAGTTAAAATCACAAACACACACAGCCTGGTGACACGGCTTGTGGATGCATTATTCTGATTCTGTCACTGTTTACCAAGTGACTTTGAAGCTGAAATTGTTTCTTCCTCTTAAAGATCCTCTGCATATTCGTGGACATTCACATCTCCACTCCAGATGCTTTACACTTCAAAACCGTTGTGATGGATCAAGAGTCAATAAAACATTGAGCTTCTCAGAAGATTTGTATGCATTTCCTTTGGCTTTATTTAATGCCTCCTTGCATGTCCTTACTTGTGCACACACACACACACACACACACACACACACACACACACACACACACACACACACACACACACACACACACACACACACACACAGGAAAACAACAGTCGGATATCATCTAACCGGATATTTCCGAAAATGTGTTCCATATGCATATCATTTCACATAATTGATCACTTCAATGTAATACAGAGTTTATTGTGGGAATAATCCTCAATCCAGCTATTGACTTTGTTCCTCAACAGCATTCTGAAAACCCACTAGCGGGACCTATTTCAATCTAATTACCAGTACCAACATGCAACAGAATACAACACACACATATGTGTGTGTGTCTGTCAGTGACTGAGGGACGTTATAGGACATCATACAAACTAAGCTTGTGCATGTACTACTTTAGTTGTCTACTTTAGTACTTTATGCACACATACACTACCTTACCTCTCAAATAGATGTAATAAAATGTTCACACATGCATAAGGTACACATTAAAATGCATGCACACATAGAAGAAATTTCACTTTTGTTTGAATTAAATGCACAAAGGAGCTAGGTAAAAACAATTAACTACAAGCTCTGAATATAGAATAAACTAATGTTCAATACAACAAGACCCCTTCAGTAAATGCATTTCACACATTTCTACATTCAGGAATTCAGTGCTATTCAAGTACGTTCTTATCAGGGTTATCAGGGCTGAACAAAATGAAGAGTTATTACGCTTTGAAGCACTTACATGTGAACCCATAATACCGTCCATTAAGAGTTTATTTACAATTTGTTTATCTAACAAACAAAATAGGCCAGTCAGTTCAAAGAATCAGACCGATGTTATTCAATGGATTATTTTTGTCAACAAATGAGTTCACCAAAGACAATGCACACAATTCGGAAAACTTGACTCATGTATCAACAACAAGCCTCCAGACTGCTAAACTAAACTGAACTAAAGCACAATTCCATTACTTTTGAGAGAGGACCTTTCGGTCTTTATTTGTCATTCTCAGTATTTTTTAGATATCCATTACTTTCACTCAGAAATTCAAAATCACACTTTTGCAAAAGTCTAAGCACAAATCGCATAATTTCGTACACTTTGTTCAACTGGAAAACCCTGGCCTTCAAAATTCTAAATTATAGTCTCACTCACTTCTCACCTGTTCAAACTCACTTGGGAAAACACAACACTTCAATCATCAAGTATCAGAGCACAGTCATAGCCTCAGGTGATGGGGAAACAATCAGGATGAGGAAGAAGAGGAAGAAAAAGAAGAAGAGCCAATATTTCTAATGAAGTCCGCGCGGCTTTGGTTGCACCATTGCCTAACAAGGACTGAAGCTGGGCAGTGAGTCGGACAAATTTGAGCCGCTTCATGTTAGCCTCTGTGATCCGGGCTTTCAGAGACGGGAATGAGTACGTATCCACTCCAGTAGTGTTCTATACTCTGTATGGTCATTTCAGTAATGTTACTTTCTAGTTTATATGGATAGCTACAGTGGCTTAGATAAATTAGCTTTGTGGTGGAAAGAATCAGTTTTGGAAGTGGGAATGTGATTTGAGTGCAGTGTTTCATTTGAAAGTGATTTGTGGAGTTTTGACATCATCGTTCACTCTTTTCAGTTTTGTGTTTTGAGAAATTGAGCAATAGTTTTAAGAAACATGTTTTTGGGAAGATTGGGAAAACTATAAGTAATGTAGCAGATCAAAAGACATTGAAATGAACAAAATAATTTCCTTCATATTATTAAAATAAACGATAAAGCTAAATAACCTCAGCCACAATAAAATCTATCAAAAAGCGATCATGAGATTGGACATTGGTATTTTTCACATACAAAATAACATTCTTCTTTCCCTTGTTCCAAACACAACTGGGCCATTAAAGCTACCTTCTGTTGCTAATACACAGGATGTTGATTGACCTTTGAGTCTACGAGCATCCGGACCCATCGGCTATGTTCCACTGAAGTTTGAATGATGCATGATGCAGTGCTGCAGTTTCTCAGAGTGATTGCCTTGTTACTGGGATAACCTTATTGCAGTTCAGACATATAGGCTTTGGTCCGATGTTAGTAAATATGTATTTCACGACAAAGCAGATAAAACTGTTTCCCATTGGAGCAACTGTCATTCTTACTCAGAAACAACTTTTAGTTGGAGGAAATTAATTCTGATTGTTTATTCTAATAAAGCACGGGTTGAAAGAGTTGAAAAGGCCTGTGCTTTGGTGTTGAAAGGCCCTTTGAAAAAGGACTAGGATTTGCTAGAATTATGCATATTTGGATGCATAATGGATTTTTTCCTGTTTAGTTCTGTTGAACTATACGAGAGCAGCATGGGATATGCATACACGATGGCTGTGTAAACAAGTCCATCCACAGGCTTTCTGTGAATGCATTGTGTGTATTATGTACTGTATAGCAGTACTCCCAATATTACAGAAGTAATAGCTGCAAACCGAAATATGATTTTGCATGTCACATTGTCAATAAAACATTATCCAAAAGGAATAAAGCATTTAAAGTACATGGAGATTGTGGTTTGTCTAACGGTTCAATTTTGTTTGTTTGGTGGGAAATTGCAAAATGTTGTTACAGGAGTTGGAATGTAGATGGAAAACTAGAAAATGCATTTTCTGCATACAATCCGGGGACTACTGTAGAGTAAAATCAGCTTAAGCGCGTTGAATAAAGCTTCATAGTTTAAGTTTAGCAATTTTGAATAGCTGTTCAAAAGATTAAAGTCTGAATGGAGCGAAACAGTATAGACATACAAATGTAGGGTGGCAATTTTCCTTTTGGTCTGATCTTTGATGTGGTGTTTTATGTGGGGGACAGACGGCAGAGGAACTTCAGGATATGTTAACATAATGCAATTAACTGTGTTTCCTTCCCATTGTTCTTCTGGCCCACTCCCAACCGTCTGAGGGCCAGAGAATCACACCTTTCACACTGAAGACACAGACGTGGGGGTGAAAGGGGGAAAGTGTGTGGAAATGATTGTGTTTCTTTACTATGTAATTCTCACATCATGTTTGGTCTCATTTTGACTAACTCTGCAAGTGTAGTAAAATGGTCTCAGTCTCAGAGGGAAATTATGTGGTTATCATCCAAAACCCAGAGGTTAGCATTCTCAATGCATATGAAATCAGGAAACGCCCAGTCAGCTCCACTGAAGATGACCTACCCTTGTGGGCCCTGCGAATCAACAGCATTGGTCTTAGAATATAGAATACAGTAGGTGGTCTATTAAACACTGAGGTGTAACAAGCCATCGACAGGCCCGTAAGCAGGATGATCAAGACGGGCCCGTCCCCCTATAGGCTACAACGCGTAATGACGCAACCAATAGCCTACCATAGGCCATTAGGTCATATAGGCCTATAGTAGGGTAGGAAGGTGGGGTTCACCTGCACCCGAAAGGTATATTTTTCTAACCTAGCTTTTTGTAATCCTTAAGGAGTCTAGTAAAGGAATTGTGATGTTCCCCACGCAAATGATTGTCCCATGTATGATTTTTTGGACCATCTTTTGTGTCTGTGCTGGATTTTCGGCTTTGAAAAATGAAAACTTTAAATCTACATAGATCCTGAACAATACATTCTACAGACACAATTAGGGATGGGCATCGATTTTCGAATATTCGAATAGTCACTTATTCAGAGTTCATCTGAACCCTGCATAACCTTACCATCATGCTCTTATTTGTTGTACGTCTTGGCACTTTAATTGCTCTTTGTAAATTAGCACTTTGATCGCTCTTTGTAACTTCGCACTTAGTCAGAGATGTTGTATACTAGCAATGGTTAATCTAGCAATTGAAATGCTTGAAACTTGTTCTGGTGACTTTCTTACTGTATTAGCTGCAATGAAATGTTTTACCTTCTTATGACAAATGTACTCTTTGTAAGTCGCTTTGGATAAAAGCGTCTGCTAAATGCCCTAAATGTAAATGTAAATGTAGTCATTAAATCATAAAAAATGGAATAGGTCATCATATCTGGAAAGAAAATACGTTGTATTACTGGCACCTTCCGCACGGGGGCAGCGTAGCATTTGATGATACACAGTGTGGCGGGCTAGATGCCAAGCTGTAGAAGAAGAATGTCCAGCCCTGCAGATCGATCCCATGGCCTGGTGGAAAACTAACGAAAACAAATAACCCCAACTGGCAAAATTAGCGAGTGCATATTTGTGTGTGCCCGCCACATCTGTGCCGTCGGAAAGGGTGTTTTCCACGGCGGGACTTATTGTAAACAGACTCTGTTCCCGTCTTCATCCCGAGCATGTGGACATGCTGATCTTTCTAAATAAAAACATGGAATAGGCTGCAATCTTAAACTATTGCTCGAATTACGAAGACGGGCATGTTAAAAAAGTTCACGTCAGCAATGCTGTCTCTCAGGTATGTTCAGTAAAACGTGTTCAAAATTAATATTGATGTAACACCCTTTAGTTACACACACAGTGTAATCCCCAATATTTCTAGTTTAACCATGTTGAGCTATACAGTCTGATTGAGTTTTGTAGATGTAGTTCCTTTATTTCACCAGCAGGGTGCGTATTCCACACACGCAAGCGCCGCTCACGCTCGTAGTTCCTTGTATCCCCTGCTTGTTTTTTTTCTTTCTTCACTGATGCCGATGAGGACAGACACACTAGCCGAGAAGAGAGCTTGCTAATGTTGATAACTAGACTAAAAGTGGTTAAAACTTTATTTTGTCTTGAGTTATTGATCCG
>OMKI01004377.1:2163-17102 GCA_900302315.1 Phycis blennoides
AACCATGCACACCCGTCCACACACACATCAAGTACTTGAAAACTACATCAAAGAAAATGGGTTTTAGAAATATGTGTCCTTCAAGAATCACTATAAATAAAGGCATGAACACACGCACATACACACATACACACACACGCATGCATGCACGCACGCACGCACGCACGCACGCACGCACGCACACACACACACACACACACACACACACACACACACACACACACACACACACACACACACACACACACACAGTAGTGTGCTGTTACACACAGCCAGACGCCTGTATTGTTCCATCTGGTCTCAGGGCTTAAGACCAACCCTGAACCACAGTAAGTAACCTGTCCTTCTGCTCCCTCTAGCTAAATGGAGCTCTCTTTGTCCTCTCCTTTTCTAATTTGAGACACACACGACACAAGTACCGGGCCCTGTTCCAGAACGGAGCTCAGCACTTGAAATCCTAAATTGAAACCTGAAGCCAGACATGATCTTGCACAATCCAGCACTGCAGAGGATTTATAGGTCCAGAACAACCGATTTTCAATTTCAGAGGGTCTTTGAGAGTCTGAATGGCGCACGTTCACGGCACACTTTGAAAGCCGTCGTCAATCAAACACTGTAAATACGATCAATAATTGATTCCCCATCTCTTGCGGTGGAGAGAAGCAGAGTGCAACATATTTTACCCTGGTTGAGTGAACGCTCGTCACCGGGATGTATGATAGAGGATGTATCATGACGATTGACACTCGACCGTTTTAATACATTAGCGTATTCATGTATTCAGCTGGTGACTATCAATATGTACTTCTACAAAAAGGACCTCATCCATAATGTATTTTTTAACCTATATTTAGGTTAGAACTATAGATAAAATAAGGCAATTAAAATACATTATGGTTTGGTCATCGTTAAAGGTTATGTATCAGTCACTTTTATTTGCAGAAAGGTTTCAAACATGTGAGTGCATATCCACAATGAAGGACGAGGTAGATGTTGGGTTAAAGGTTGGGTTGACCAAAAAAAAAAAAAGAAACTGTCAAACTATGCCAAGCGTGGGCAGGACTGTACCTGCTTTGTACTTGCTTCTCGGTTCAGAACATACAGTAAGTCACTGTAACTGAACTGGATTGGCTCTGATCTTTGAAAGAGAAGAATTTCAATTTGAACATATTTTGGTATGGAATGCCGCTTTTTTTTACCTTACAAGAAAAATTCAACCTTGTTGCATGGTGTTCTTTTATGTTGTTATTAATCAAATGAAAATGTGCTTTGTTGTGTACAGGGACACACATCAGAAATAAAGAACAGCCAAATGTCCCCAATCTTCGTATTCACAGTGCATTTCAAAGCTCTTGAATACTGCAACACAGCAAAGGCTTAAACAGAGAGAATACATTGCAATGCCTTGATCAAACTGTCTCTTAGACAAAATGTTGCATAAGTAAGACTCATCAATGAAAAAAATATTAAAGATACAGAAAGATAATATCTTTCTGTATCTTTAACAGTTCTATATTTGTTATCAAATAAATGAATTATATTTAACATGCTTTGGGGGTTGCTTAGGATGCGTATGATGGAATCATTTCAGGTCATTGAAGATAAATGCTAATAGTGTTTTCTGAAATGAACTAATAGTAATTATAATAATAAAACAATAATGTTTGTTTGATTTAAGTATAAAAAATTTGTATAATCTGTGTTCAACCAAGCTTCACTTGTGGTTATCATCTTCTGTTTAGTGTCTAGACATATCAATATGTCTAGCCAATATGTATACGGATTAATATTTTTTTGAACTCCAAACAGGTTCATCCAACATATTATATTGAGGTGGTCCTGCCACATTCTTATTGCAAATCATGGAATAAAGGTCAAATCAAGTTGTTTGCATTTCAGTCCTTAGCACGGATCATGACCTCACAGCGTGAAGGGCAAGAGTGAATCGACATTCACATTCACTAATACTTGAACAATCAGCATGTAATGAAAGGGCTTTACCCAACACAGCCAATGACTAATGGTAATAAATTGAGGATTTACTCCTGTTTTTCATTTAGTCCATCAATCTAAATGAAATCAAACGGCACACAATTCCTTGTGTATTCGTTTAAAATAAACAACTTCATTAAAATGGACTATAGTAGAAATGCCCCCCCCCCCCCCGGGGGTTATTGACAGTTCATGTGTATGTGATTTCTGAGGGAACAGAATCATTAACAATCATAGGACCTTAGCTGCACAGCCATTACAGTACATCTCCGCTCACCCATCTCAATTCCCTCATCACTCTCTAACTATCAATCTGTCTCGGCCCCCTTGGCACTGAGGTACAGGATGGAACTCTACACACCTGTTAGTCGGTTCCTTGCTTTGTTCCCCATAGGTGTGCTTTGGCCATACTCTGAGAATTGTCTTCCTTCCAAACGCTGTTCTTAATCAAATCCCCTGAGAGGTGACTTTTGCTACATGAGATAAGATTACATAAGATTACTATGTTCTTCATTCTTGCTGGTGTGTTTACATTTGGCCACTTCTTCATGACCCTTCACTAGATCAAAACTTCTTCATACTGCTCAATATATTTAGACAAACACATTTACAATCCATGCAAAAACACACTTGCCCTCACTGAAAGTGTGCATTTGACTTCTGGAGATATCCTGCTTCAAGGTAAAATTAGGTAGGTCTAGGTTCTGTGTTCTGGGTAGGTTGTGTTCTGCTTTCGTCGTGTTCCTAGACTGAATGCAATTGTGCATGATGTCGTTGTGTTAGTAGACTTGATATAATTGTATATTCTTCTTGTCTCCAAGTCACTAGGTTCTCTCAATCATATGGCTTTTCCTACCAAAGCTATGCAGATGAGTCAAAACTAGTTTTGTCCTTAACACTGTCTGAAACCCAGGTGGCAACATTAATCACTGCATGGATGGAAGCTGCTCTTCTTTCCAGGAAGGTCATTCCCCACCCACGCCCCCTCCATGAATATTGACAACTCTGTGGTGCCTGCTGCTCGGAAGGCAAGGAATCTGGGTGTGCAACACTGGATGGCCAGCTGTCTTTCGCTGGCGTCATTGCTGGACCACCCACTCCTGCAGAGTTATGCTGTACAATATCAGGAGGGTATGTTCATTCCTCAAACAGAAGGCCACACGGGTATTGGTCCAGGCTCTTGTAATTTTTTACTGCAACTCCTTTCTGGAGTTGCACTCATCCTGAGTGCAACTGCCAGGCTGGTCTTCAACCTCTTCACACATTACACCGCTCGTCCGCAATCTGCACTGGCTACCGGCGGCTGCTCAAATCCGACTCAAGTCACTAGTACTTGCCTACCATGCTGTGAACGGCCCATCCTACATCCAGGAAATGGTCAAACCATGCACCCCAGCCGGGCTGCTACGCTCTGTGACTGCCAAACGGCTTGCTTCTCCCTCACTGAGATTAGACCCCACCCGCCACTCAGCACAACCGTGTTCGCATCAGCACAACAGATGCAATCTGCATCTGTTCTGATCGTCTGCATCGCGGCCCATGAAAAGTAAAACATTAATAATATAGCCCTTTACTCTAGCAATTAAAGTAGTTTGCTTATTTGAATTGTATGTGCTCACATAATTTTTGCCCTTTTTGGGTTTCACCTTTTTTAATGAATGTACTTATGTAAGAATGTCAGCAAAATAACTGATATAATGTTAAGACATTGTGTGGCGTGCATCAATGTGTGTTTCATTTCAGATTATCCTGATAATTCAGAATAATAAATGGTAATTATCCTGTATTTCATCTTTTACCTCATGTGGTCTGTATATGTCCTGCGAGAAAAGGCATCTCTTTTGACAATAATTGCGGATAAAATTGATTAAGAGATTGAACGTGACATCAGGGATAAATCACTGCTTTTCATGGTTTGCTAATAAAATGCATGTAATGGCCCACTGGAATCTGAGTGGTGAGCGAAATCGATGTGTTCACTATGGTATGACCGTACCCCACGGGTTAATCCCCATTCGATCAGATCCCCACCCGCCCTGACGTTTTGGATACTCCCTTCATTTACTGTTCCTTCTACTTCACTGTTCAACTGTAGGGTACAGTTAGTACTCAATTTTTATTGCGTCTTTATTCGCCCCATTTTGTCTATTTGCCTTTTTCCCAGCCACCATTCCCCTAACTCTTTCCTATCATCACACTCCTCGCTCCTATTTCCCCACTTTCTCTCCCATCACTCCGAGGCAAGGTGATTCCGTGGGGATTATACTTTTTTTTTGTACATATACATTCTCTGCCCTGTCTTCCCTCCCTAATGACTTCCAACAGAGAGCTTATGCTGCTGATGGTGATGGTGCTACGAGTGCACCAACAACCCAAGCTTCAGATAGCACACCCAACAGCACACGCTACTGCTAGTGCACCCAGCAGCATCAGCTACAGCTAGCACACCTAACAGCACAAGTTAACAGTCAAGCTAACAGCAACAAGGAAGACACTAATGCTAGCACACCATACAGTAGAAGTTGCTGCTAGTGCACACAACAGCAGACACTATTGCTAGCACATGCGATGGCAGAAGGCACTGCTAGGGCAATAGCCCAATAGCAGAACAATAGCAAAACATAATGCGAGAGCACCCAACAAAATAATCTTATGCTAGTGCATTCCAATAGCAGAGGTTACCACCAGCACACTTAACAACAGAACCTACTGCACCCAATAACAGAACCTTATGCTAGCACACTCAACATAAGAAGCTAATGCTAGCACACCCAACAGCAAAGGTGTAAACGTGATTATTCCAACAGCATAAGCTACTGTTAGCACACTCACCAACAGAAGCTACTGCACTCAATAGCAGAACCTAATGCTAGTGCACACCAAACAGCAGATGCTACTGCTAGCACACCCAACAGCAGAGGTGTAAACGTGATGTTTCCAGCACTCAAGATCGCTGAGCTGTGTTAAAAATTAAACATGCATGACATCTTGTTAGCAAAAGGAAATTAATGATGGTATTTTTTTTTTCAAAGCATCAGCTCTGATCACCCTTCCCCATCCCCCTCCATACACTCTTCTGTTCCTCCTCTTCTTCTTTGAATATTCAGTCATGTTAGGCCATTCGATTCATTGAGCTGATAGATTTGAAACATAAATCGACAGTTTAGAAATGTCCTTCAGAACAGTAATTCACATGTTTTACTCCGAAACGAAATATCTATTAAGTCAACATTGGTCATCATATTTACTTATTTTATGGTAAACAGGTATAGGATTAAACAAAAAAGTGGAAACATAAAATAATGCAGTTCTAACTTTATGAAACGCTTCCACTTGAACATCCCTTGATGTTGAAACTCAACTACGTTGGCATCGCTTGGCTGTTTAGAGGGTAAAGGGGCATTTAGCAGATGCTTTTGTCCAAAGCAACTTACAATCAGTACATTAGTGGGGTTCGACATGTGGACAGTTGAAGGAGGGGGATCAAGGGGATCGAACAGCCAACCCTACGGTTAGTTGACGACCCGCTCTGTCCACCCACTCCACCTACTGAGCTACTGCCGCCCCAGGATATTTAAAAAGAGGTTTGGGCCTTCACACCACCCCATAGCTGACTCTGTGACTGAGCTTCCTTCAAGGTTCCCCACTATACTGTAGGTGTCTACAGAGAAATAAATGAAAAACTAAAGCTACAAAACATCTTGGAAGATTTACCCATGGGTGGATGGCTCTGACAATTTCAAATACTTTTTAACAAAAGTACTGTAAGAAAGTTTTCAATTACATTTGAACAAAATAATAAAAACAGGCTACGTAATTCAGGTCTTACGATGAAAGCACAAAATACACTTTATTATATCTGCTTTGTATTCATACTCATTATAGATCAATAAAGGCTTTGAGTGCCGATGTGGGAAGTCTTTGTCGTTCATGTGCGATTATTCTAGGTTATGTCTTCCATTCTACCCACTCTCTTTATACAAACACAGTCCTGTTCCAACACAACGCTCTTTATCTTTATGGATCACTCCTATAACCTCACCCATCTCTTCCAGCTCTCTCTCCTACATGGCTGTCTCTTTCTCCCCTACCACCTACCTATTGTGACATCCCTCGTGTGGTGAGAATAATTATTCTTTGTGTAGCAGATGGTGGCTCCTTCTTCAGGGATCCTATTCTGGTTAATGATGACAGACACGCAACCACACTGAAGACAGCCACTGGAGCCTTTGGTTGCTACAATGTATCTCTTTGTCACTCTTAGCATAACAATTAGAAAATTGTGACGCATAAAAGCACATACACACAAATTGGTCCAGACATCAATGGGCCCTGCTCCTTTTATGAACCAGGGCATGGGGAGTAGACATAGCATCACTAGTTTACTCTACTACCCATTCACTGGTACATAAAAGGAGCAGATCCATAATTAGTGTTATGAGCGCCACCTGTACTTATCCTACAGCAATGCAGCCGTGAAAAGGGTCTATTAGAAGTAAGTAACAGTTGAGTGGGTAATAGAGTGTAAGATCAACATCTTTCCAGGTGGAGAACATATTCAACCACTCATATTCCACTCAACCAAAACATTACAGCCAGACTGACATTAGTGGCTGGATTAAATTGATATGTTGCCATGATTAGTTATGAGTTATGGATGTCGAATCTCTACATCCCATCATCACTCCTTTGAGATGACTTTCCCCATTACTCTACAACTTGGTTGTGTTTTTTGCTGCACCATTTCTGCTTCATCTGTCATTTGTGCTGCCAATAGGACTTTACATAATTGACGGCATTGGTTCATTGATTTGTCGGTTGGTCAGTCAGTTGTTCAGCTCACTAGAAGTGTCTCTTCATTATGCACCTTCCCAAGCACCAATCATGTCTGTGTTATTCTGAAAAAATAGAATAATTGACCCATTCCTGGCCCAACCCCTTATTGCTTTTATTTTAAGACATATCGCTAAAAAATAGCAAATGGCTATTTATTTATGATAACCTTTCTTATGCCCGCCAATTTGATTGATTCCCTGATTGATCCTTTTTCGTGTTTTGCATAATATTTTCTTCATGTTGCATTCAAAATATTGATTTGTGTTCTTAACTGTGTGTGTTAAGAACAAGTGTAGTGTGTTTTCTTATTTTCACTGTGACTTTTGTACAAATGACTGCTATAGATTTACCAGTGTTTCTTTGTTTGGTAGATTACAGTCATTTGTGTCTTTTACTCATTGTATTCAGCAGACTTGACTGTATTAAGCCATTTCTGTTTTGTGACAGATTAAAACAAAACAACATACTGGCTTTTAGGTACATTGGTATACTGTGGTTTACAATCTCTAGACATGCAATTGTTACATGAGGCTTGATAGTGAAATAACCACTTCCCTACACAAGATGATTCCACAATTATTGCTTTGGGTGCCAACCAAAAGATGGACAAGCATCTGGGATTATGAAACACAGGCTTCAGAAAAAAAAGCACAGCATTTCACTGACAAATGTACACATTTGTTATTCATATTCATTTATTTGTGAACTCTTTCTATCTTGCCGATGTTTCTCTTGCATCTATCAGGTCTGCATTGTTAAACATAATAGAAGAGCTTAGACAATAGAACACATTTTATGAATCAAAAAAGAAGAAAAAAGACCCTGCTACCACGTAGATTCATGGTTTTTGTGCACAAACCCAGTCCTTGTTTGTGGCTTACTGTTTCTTTGGAGAGGTCCATTGTGTTCACCCAAGTATAGCACACCTGACTGCATCAAGCCATCTCTATTTTGTGTCAAAACATGTAACAATCAAAGGTCCATGCAGTTTAGAGCAGTAAAAACATCCACTCCCCATCATCCAGATGAAATTATGCATGACACCTGTTTGAAGTATGTTGATGGTAGACTGAACCCATAAAGCATGTTTTATTTAGTGTACTATTTAGTGCAGCATTTGGACATTGTCTAAATGGAGATGAGGGACTTATATTTCAGACAAATCTCAATGTAATAAACTGCTATTACTTCAAGGTTATTACTGTTTTCACCTTGATTGTGATCCCCAATCAAACCACAGTTTAATGAAACATATAATTTAATTGGATAGTTTTGGAAAAGGTTTAAAAATATATATTGTGTTGATCTTAATTTTGACAGCCTTTCACTTGGCAATGCATCACACATCAATTATTCAGATTTAAAGTAATCAACACAATGGCCAAAGGCCATGCCACCCACCTTGCAAAAAGCTCATGGTGACAAAACTACTCAATAAAACTATGGGCTTTCATTCACCGCAATCCACAATTAATTCACGTAATGAAGTATTGAAAATATTAAATGGAGGTTACAACAAGAATCACATGGGTGACATTAGAAAATTCTATACTTTTTTCTTGTGCTAATTGTTGGACGTGTAAAAAAAAGGAATTATATATATCTTAATAACTTGACCATCTTTATTACTTTATTAACATTGGTAACTAACATTGGCAGGGACGAGGGATGCTGTATGTGTCAAGCAGGCGCTATGGTGGGAGTTAGTTAGCCGTGAAGGGGGCGGACTGACCAAGACACTGAGTGGCACTTGCCCACCATTACCTTGTCAGGAGCACATGTTCCTGTCCGCTCAATTGTCAGTACAGTCACTGCTGAAATTAAAGGAGGCTTGAGAGGTTCCTGGGAGATAGACATGGACAAGAATGGATGAAAAAAAAATCGCATCCAATGTGTGTATCAGTGAGACTTTGTGTCATTCAATTTGAAATTTGTTATTTTTTGCCACTGGAACATTACACCGACTGTTACAACCCAACACCAGGTATCTTGAAGAGAAACAGTACCATGAAACTTGGATTGGGTGTATATATACTATATATATATACCTGCCCCAGATAAAGTAAATTCCTATGTTTAAGGAGAAACCATTCATTATCACCAAATCTCCAGAGTGACTTTGTTGCATTGCAGTTGTTTGTGATTGGCGGAACTACAAGGAAAAACTGAACCATTGGTACAGACACAGAGAAGCAACTGGTGCAAAGTGTACCCCAAGCCTGGTCCAAAAGTGCATGTTTCAAGATAACAGGTGCTTCTCTGAATTGTGAGTGGTTCAGATTGGCACTGGGACGGTTTAGAAGCTGAGGGAAGAGAGAATTGATCAGATACACTTGACGTTTAGCACTTTTACCCTAAGGGCATGACTCAAAGTCACAGGCAGGAAACAGCCAACGTTAAAGTGGTAGACTCAAAACGGCTCTGAAAGATATACATTCTGCTTCTATGTTAATCACATTGATGTACACTGATGGTACACTTGGTTTTCAATTCCCAGCAAATATGCACTTACTTATATACTTACTTACTTACTTACTTAATACATTATGCATGTATTTTGGAGGTGAAGTAGGGACAAGCGTCATTATGTCACTAGACCTTCAGTAACTGCAACTTTAAAGTGTCCCCGACTTCATCCCTTCAGGACCACTGGGCCTCGTTGGGTTTTGCTAACAGCTGGCAATGCAGTATCGTCGTTTCTATGGCAGGTGCAAAATGATCATCCATATATTCCAACACGTTATCCCCCAAGATGTTGTTGCTGATGCCTATGTATCAAGTATTATAAGGACAGGACATTAAGTAATCTGCATGTACAAGAAATCTCAAGAAACAAGTTGTAGACCAAAGATATGCACACTGTCTCTTTTGCACCGCACACTTCATTTTCGTTCAAAGTTGTCTGTTACCTTTTTCCCTCCAGACAAAACAATCATTCAAATTATTTGAAATGATTGGTGTCTGAAGAAAATAAATCCATCATTGGATGGGTTTTATTCTTTCGACCCCCCCCCCCAAGTCGACAAACCAAGGTATGTTTCCTCTATAAATCAATGTGCTCTGTGAAAAAAGAACATATAAGAAAATAAAAATCTAAAAAGTACCTTTTGATGTTTGAATACATGCTCTTTTTTTCTTACTAACAAAGCATCCCACACCAAAAGAATATATTGTTGGATGAGTACATATACTGACAGAAATGTAATTAGTCAATGTTGAAGGGTATTGTCATTGGCAGCTGTAGAGCCTCTATGTGAGTTAGTCTGAGTTTATTGCTCATCATATTAAAAAGAAATGAAAAGCTCCCAATTAATTGATAAGTTTGTCTCCCCTAATTAGAGTGTGTAGTGAGGCATATAAAAGGAGTTGTGACTTTTGACATTGACTGCAGGTAGTCTCCGCAAACTTTTTTGCAAGTCAAGAACTCTGTGAGACACCCCAGAGTTTTGGAGTAAAGTTTAGATTTCAGTCCAGGCTTTGCTGGATAATGATCTGTCCACTTAGTTCCCTTTCCTGTAAAGGCTTTAGACATATTAGATGTATTATTGAAGAAGAAAGCTGTATTTGATGTTCACCAATGATATAGGATTTGCTGTTAAGAGAGAAAAAAATAGCAGCTTAATTTGTACTGGCCTTCTGTACTTCTACTTCTGACCGCCACAGAAGCTTACGCATACCTCTCCAAAATGGAAGTACATGTCGGGACGCAGCACCATGAAAGCAAGCACCGGTGTCTAGAAACAAAGAGTACAAATAAACCTTTAGAAGAATGATGATTGTGACAGGACTTCAGTATCCTTCACTTCAGCACCATCGTCATTTCATAGCCAATTACATCCACTGGTTCACCCTATCCAACAATAGGGTGAGAGAAAATATGACCACCTTTACATCTGGCATTAACATGCCAATCCAGTGTCCAGATTGATATCGGATATCTATTACATTCTAGATGTGAATAGAATGCTGTCTATTACTATTTGGGAGTCGAATGCATTCACCCTTGTGTTGGATGTGATGGAATGCATCCAAGACCACCTCCTGATGTAGTTTGACATTTAAGATTACTAATGCACTTACACACATGCATATGGATTTGAATGCGTTTTAGCATTATCCAATTAACATCTGATTGCCTTTGTTAATGCCAGGGTTTACAATTGTAATTGGGGCTTTTAAGTCTGATGATGTCCCACTTAAAAGCCAGTCCCTTGAAAACTGCCTGTGAGGTACAGTGAGGCTGATGTATGTTTTGGAAGTCATCTCCTTTGGATTCAGTTCAGTATTTTGCTCAGTCACAGAGCGTAGTTGAACACACATCACCCCCTTTGTTTGCCAAGGAACAGAAAGGGATGCTATGGCTGTGTGCAATGGGGCGCGTGTGAGTGACACATGGAACTGAGGATCAAATGAGCATAGGCCCCCACGCTCTCTCTGTGCCTCTGTGCTCCCATTGGTACTCATGCACACTTATTTCTTTCACCATTGTATTTAATATTTGTCATGTAATAGTAATATAGACTATATTTTTTTCTTTAATATACATTTCCAGTACAGTTATTTTTTCATGTTTTTGCAGCTTGTACTTCTGGACCAATACACCACAAGGAATGTCGTGTATGGGAAAGCTTGACAATAATAATAATTTTGTTTCTGATTCCTAGTCCTTTAAAGATAAGAAAACTAAAAACTAGTCTCATAGACATTTCCCTACAGAAGGGTATCCCGCAAATGTTGCTTTGGCCGCAAGTCAAAAGCAGGACAAGCATCTGGGATGGTGCAACACTGGCTTCAGAAAAAAACTAAACAATAGCTTCAAGATGGTCAGATAGTGGGTGCATAGCATTTCACTGACAAATGTATGAGACTTGTTCTTCATATTCATTTATTTGTGCACTCTTTCTATCTTTAGAATATGGGTTGTTGGGCTGTTGAAGGGGTTGTTACACAGGTTTAGGTTGATGGGGTTGGTGGTAGGTGTCTGCCCAACAACAGGAAACAGGCTCTCGATCGCCTTGTCCCCCTCTGGCGTTCATTGGGAAAACAACCACAGATTAGCGCCGACTTCCTAGAGTTTACGGGGAAGATGCTCAAGAGAGCACACTTCGAATGCTTCTCCAAGTTCAGCATGCTCCTCACAGCCATGGCACACCTGTCCATGTAGCTTGCTCATTCACCCACTCCAGAATGAATACCAGGGGCATCCTACAGAGGAAGAGCTGCTAAGAGCCAAAGTGTGCATTGTAAAGAGTGTCCAGAATGAGTGCTATGCAGAGGAGTTCAAGTGCATTGAATCAGGATCCAACATCCCATCTTCCAGCAGCCTGTGGAAATTGCACCCCACCATAGACCAAAACCAAGACCAAATCTTAGAGTAGGAGGCCAGATTGACAGTCAAATCTAAGCACGAACAAGACTAACACCATTGTCATTCCCGGCCGGCATCATCTTGCAACCTTGCTTCTGTCTCACTATCACAAAGCAGTGAAAAACCAAGGAAGACATCTGACCGAAGGCACCATTCCGGCTGCAGGGTTCTGGCTGGTAGGAGCAAACACTGTATCAGCAGTCTGCTTCACAGATGTATCACTTGTAGAAGACTGAGGGGAAATACCAAACATCAGCAGATGGCAGCCTTACCAGCGGAACGGCTACAAGTAGCAGCTCCTTTCACCTACATAGACGTTGATGTCTTTGGACCATGGGACATCGTCTCACGCCACTCAAGAGAAGGAGTCTTGAATTCCAAGCGATGGGCTGTGATGTTCTCATGTATGTGTTCAAGGGCAGTTCATACCGAGGTGATCTAGGTAATGAGTGCTAGCAGCTTTATCAACTCCTTGAGAAGGTTCTTTGCAGTCAGGGGCCCCACAAAGCAGATATGCTTTGACTGCAGAACTAACTTTATTGGTGCCTCCTGTGAGTTGGAGATGGACAAGACTAATCCAGGCTTCAACAGCCTAGAGAAGTACCTGAGCACACAGAGCTGCACCTGGGTGTTTAATCCGCCCCACGCATCTCACATGGGAGGTGCATGTATGACGTATGATTGCCATCGCCCGCCGGATCTTGGATGGCATGCTGCTTGAGCAGAGGAAGTCTCGCCTGACACACAAGGTTCTTCCCACACTCATGGCCGAGGTAGCTGCAATCATGAATGCTAGACTGCTCATCCCAGTGTCATCGGATCCGGAATCGCCTTTCATCCTCACCCCAGCAATGCTCCTGACCCTCAAGACAGGCCCTGCGCCTCCTCCCCCATCAGGCAGCTACGATGAAGCAGATCTCTTCAGAGAAGAGTGGAAACAAGTTCAAGGCTTGGCAGACATGTTTTGGAGCAGGTGGAAATGCAAATACCTCAAAACACTGAACGCAAGGAAAACGCAAGGAAAACTTATGGAAAACGGCCGAGCCTCAAAAAAGGGGACATAGTTCTCCTGAAAGACAATCAGGCAAAGAGGAATGAGTGGCCTATGGGCATCATCGCCAAAACCTTTCCAGGAGAAAGGTTTTGGCAAAAGTCGAAGTGGAAGTCGTCAAGGATGGAGCAAAAAATACTTTCTCTAATCCCATTGCAGAACTAGCTCTGCTTCCTTCTCTGAAGACTGATTCTGTTCATTAATGTGGGCTCTTTAAAGACCCCGAGTGGGGAGTGTTGTGCCCCTAGAGAATGTGTGTGTTTCTTTAAGACGCAGGTCCATGTGATTTGTCGTAGCTAATAGCAACATAGCAGCAGTGAATGCCGGGAGATAGACAAGACGTAAATTCACCATGCGGCAAGCAGCTACAGTTGTGTCAGTCATCAGCTCCGTTGATAAGCTATTCTTCCTCCCTCTTTGCTAAGGCAACGTCTGTAATTATTATTCATGCAGTAACACAACGTTATGAACCAATTTGAGTTCATGTAAATATTGAGACTGCTGAGATGCTAATTGTGCCGCTAGCATAGCTTAGCCATACTATGTACCAGATACTACCATGATTTTAAGTTTGTTTAATAACGCACACGTTTTTGTTGTATTGTTTTAGTCACAAGATTCCCAGTAAACTACAAGGAAAGTAATCATCTGTGTCCTAGAGTTTTTGGGAGTGTTAAAACTGATTGTAAACTTCGCCCATGACATTTGCAGTATCTCCAACCTGTACAGCAATAGTAATAATATTGGCTTTTATTTTGTTTAGTCACTTGATTCAGCATCACGTTGCATGCTGTTTCTTTAGCTGTATGGTAGAGATGATAAAGAGGCGGAGAAAAAAGAATGAACAAAAATGTGATACGTGTGTATGTGTGTAGTATACACATACACGCACCACACTGCAGTTTACAACATGCACTCAATATTGCATGCACATCATGTGCATTGCCACTGAAGCAGACACAATACAACCACCACCGACCTTGTACTTCGCCCCCAGTAGGATGCACCACAGACGGGATAAGGGCAAACAGGTGGTGCCTCCACAAGCAATAAGCTTCAATCTCCTGCTTCAGTGTAAGCATTCTGCCCTTACCACGCACACTCAGGGACACGATGGCGCCTAGCATCGCACAGGAAACCCGGATAGACAGCTCATGCTGTTACTCTCTGGAGATGGAGTCGAGATGACTTACCTTGCCCTTCCAAAGGTCAAGCAAGTGGATTGCAGACCAAAGTACATCTCAAGGAAATACGCACACAACCACCCCCACAACACTCGCCACACACAAGATTAGGGGGATGAGAGCTTGCACTGTCTAAATACCCGAAGATTAAAAGACAAAAAGATTGGAGGACAAACTGTAATAGTAAAAGGTGTGACCCTCCCGATGTCACGATATCATCAAATCAATGTGTGAAAACCAATATTCAAATGATCTCGAGGTGATTCACAATTATAGTGTTGGAAGATACACATTTCTTTGTATTTGTTTGATCTCTGCCTCTCCGTCTCTACTTCTCTCACGCACACACAGACACACACACACACACACCATACAAATCGAGTGTAGAAGAGAGATCAAACCGTTTTTATTTTTATATACGTGTTACTTAACAAGGACAAGGCTATGAAAATGTTTGTTTGATCCAATCACACACGCACCCACACACACACACACACACCCCACCCAC